>BGPR01013385.1:0-29516 GCA_013235015.1 Araneus ventricosus
AGTTCGAATTTTTTGACGATTACAATACTTTCTCTTTGTATATTCGTATACGAGAAATTAATAATATTAAAAGAACTTGCGCGTCTGTTGGCAGGTTAGAGGACAGATTGCTGCACTTAGAACTACCAAATTTAACACATATATACAAACTGAAAGGAATTTCTTAGACGCTTTTTAAAAGATGTTAATAGTTCTCCTATTTTTAAAAAAATTTAGTAAAATTTTAATGCTTTTAGGTGATTGTTTTGAAACATATTATAATAATTTTTGGCTCTGTCTTTAAATTCAGAAAATAATTCCTTCCAAAGATAGGTTTCGGTTTGATAACTTTTAAGAATTTGTTTAAAAGGGTTACATTTAGCTTAATTTTTAAAATATTTTTAATTTTTAAAGGCATTTGGTAGGTTTATTGCAAACTCTTTTCTCATTCTCGTAACTGGAGTTCTCTGAATTATGAGAATTTTGTTTCAGTTTTTTGTTCAATTTCTTACATCAGAGAAATATTATTACAATCTGTCTTCAAAATTCACTTTTAAAATGTGGCAACATTATTTGCGTCGGAATAGCAGTTTAAATTTTACAGTTGCTAAAAATGAAATGCCCGTTTTCCTGTTAGTCACTATGACAAAGAATGGGTTTTTTTTAAAAAAAATTGCATTCCTTACAGCATTTAATATTTGGATGGTAAATTGTTTACTAGCTAATATCCCCGGCGTTACTCGGGATGAAAACACTTTATTGAAAAATTAGCTTTTATATAAAATATTATACTACGCAAAATCCTAGGAGAGTTTACAACTTTAAAAAAAAATAAAATCAGTAAAGTACTAAGTAATATAACTAGAAACCAACAGTTTATACAGGATAAACCTGCAGCTCTGAATTATAACTTCGAAAATTATTAAAAAATAAGCTGTTTAATTAGTCGTCACAAAATCTTCACTAAAACTTTCCTTATGCCCTATAGTATTTGTGATCAAATGAGTAATCTGGATTTAAATACCTTAGCTGTACAAAACGCTGGAGCTTTCTCTATCTTGGATACGAAAAATACTGTTACAAAAATGTAATGTCGCTTCCCTGCCTTGTTAGTCGTTTGGAAATCTTCACTGAAACCTTCCTTATGCCCTATAGTATTTGTGACCAAATGAGTAATCTGGATTTAAATGCCTTAGCTGTACAAAACGCTGGAGCTTTCTCTATCTTGGATACGAAAAATATTGTTACAAAAATGTAATGTCGCTTCCCTGCCTTGTTTGTCTTATGGATGGGAAGAGAGATTTACAAGAATTCGTACTGGATGGAAGCCAATGACCCATGACCTTGGCGACCCTTTTTACAACAAAATGAAGATTCCAGGATTTTCAAGAATTGTCGCTCTATCTCTAATAGGAATGTAATTATGAAGATTCTACTGGAATTTTCCATATGACGACAAACCCTGTCGGAAAGGCTATAATTACCGAGCTGAAAACGGGGGAAGAGAATCTCTTTGGAGTCTTGTTCGCAATGCGAGTTGGGCAGCTGTTAGACGCCGAGCGCTGTACTTGTTAACAAGATTGTCATCTCAGTTTTCAAAAGCATTATATATACGCTGAAGCTTCTTAACATCTTGTTCTAACATAGACGAAGATAGCTCTGCAAGTATTTCCGGAACCAGCGGTATTGAAGCACGTGTCATACCGTGAGACCAATTTCTGTACTCAGGTGTCGAAGAGATCCAGCTCCGGAGAATGGAGCCAGCCAGCCAGCCTGCGACAGCTGTCCGTCTGCACGTCGTCGTCACTGGGGAAATGCTGCTTCGTCAGGAACCTTTTCAGATGCTGGAACAGATGGTAGTCGCTGGGGGCAAGATCGGGTCTATAGGCGGGATGGTTAAAAACCTCCCAGCGGAACCGCTTCAGCAGTTGTGGTGTGAGCAGAGCCGCTTGAGGGCGAGCGTTGTCATGAAGAAGTCTTCCAGCGACTACCATCTGTTCCAGCACCTGAAAAGTTTCCTGGCGAAGCAGCATTTCCCCAGTGACGACGACGTGCAGACAGACGGCTTTTACAGGCTGTCTCTTCTCTCCGTTGGCGGATCTTTTGGACGCCAGTGAATTGGTGTCGACCGGAAGTGTCATACTGTGAGAAATGGGTCTCACAGTATATCATTTCCTTCAGTGCCGGTGGATCTTGCGGGTCTATTCTGGTACCCCCCTAAGCTGAGAGAGGGCTTCATTGATCTACGTTATTGCGTTTTTAGGTTATCGCGTTCACATAGCTCATTATGTGTTTGAGACATCGTGCTCATAGAAAGTCATTCTAATACTAAAGTTCTGATGAATGACGATTGTGATATGTGCACTGTTTTATAACTATTTTCACATATGGGATGTATAAGAACCTTCAAATCTAATCTGAAACGGAAACCAAAGAAACAGTATTCTCAACAACACTTTCCCATATAGCAATATTAGTTCGCAACAAATTTGCAGCAATCTTGCAACAATTTTGACACGACAAGACCGCAAGTTCACAACAAGACTGCAGCAAATTAACGCAAACGAGTTAGTCACCAAGCGTGAAACTTGCCACAAATTTGTCGCGTCAAACTCATTGCAAACAGTAGCTAAAAACAGAGTACGCAGACAAACCTCGGATTCGAACCCCCTATAACCCACTTCATAGCCAGTCGCCTTAGCCATTCAGCCAGCGGGACTCTGATAAGCGATGATTGATTGCGCTAATAGATCGTGCATCTACACGTTTTATTTTAAACTGTTTTCGATCTCGATTTCATTAATTTTTTAAATTTTGAGTTGAGAATATGATTTGAAGTCAAAGAGAGAGCGATTTTCGCTAATAATCAACTGTGCAGCAAACTTGTTTTGCAATTGTGGTGTGAAGTTTGTCATAACAACTTCACAGGAAACTTGTTTTGCAAGTGGGTTGGTCGATTATGCTTTGTTACTTTGCAGGAAGTTTGCTGCAAAGTTGCCGCATCAAGTTTGTCATGTCAAGCTAATCCCCAGTAGCACAGAAATATCATATAATATTTGCACAATGTTATATAATATTATGAACACCGAGGGACACCGAATACCGCAACAAAGTATTGTATTGTATGTATTTCCGAGATAATAAATTTTCACAAATAATATAAAAACAATGCCTTTTTTTATAAAAATCTTCATTTTAACGCAGGATATCACTCGATTGGAGGTTTTATTTAAAAAAACTCCACTGGAACGATTATTCTTTAAGATGCTGAATATTATATCATATTATACAATACAATGCATACAATATTTAATTTCTACATTCATCAGTGTTATTCAATATTTTAAGGTGAAGTTATTCTCACAGTCGACAGATGGCAGCACAATGATACCGTAACACTACATTAATCAACATTGAATAATATGTTCGAAAAAATATTTTAAAAATGTTCATTTGAAAAAAAATTTACAAAATGTTCATTTGAAAAATAATGTTTACACAATCATTTTGTTTTACTGTATATAAAAAGCGGGCCGGATTCAGATAATGAAGTTAACCATAAAACAGCTCTCACATATGGATTATCTATTGTTCTGTGGAAAAAAATTGAGTGTTATTTTCATTGTAAAAATATGCACGTGATTTTTTGTTGCGAATCTTGTATTTGATTTTCAATCAATACTCTAATATTAAATGGCGTCTCTTGATACACTGAAAGAGGAATAAATAAATTTCAAAATTATTTTAAAACCTTTCAAACATATTATTATAATTACTTTTAAACCTTATTGCCTAATTAGAAAGCTTAGATATAAGAGCTAAAATTGCTTCCTCTTTGACTTCAAATTTCATTTTAAACTCGAAATTGTAACGATAAAAGATAATTTAATTAAAAAGACTATTCAGAATTAATTGTGAATATACCTGAAATTTCGTAGAGATCCGAACTCTGTAACTACATTTTATTATCATCATTTACGCATTCTACTGCAAGTCTCTCTGGCTCAGTGCTAAGTTGCCGGTTTGCTATGCAAAAGGTCTCGTGTTCAAAGCTCGTTGTGAGTCGAGATGTTCAAAAATATCGAAGTGTTACCCGGAAGCTCAGCACTAAGGAATTAAGTGGTTATTATTTTTTTATGCTTCTAAAATGTATTTTTAAAATATTAACTATCTTGTTATATTGTGCAATATTATATAATATTATTCAGTATAGTACAATATTATTTAATATGGTATAATATTATACAGTATTATATGACATTATCCAATATTATGAAAAAAAGTTTGTACAGTATTGAAAAAGTTTTACGTTTTACACTGTTTCAATATTGGGAAAAATATTGTACAATATTACTTTTTCGAATTTTATGATATTAGAAAATACTGTGTGCTACCTGGGATATCAAGAAAAATCGCACTTGCTGCAAGTGTACATGCTATCTGGGTTCAGTGTTATTTGTTTCCTCTGATTTTATTCAAAAGTTTCGATTAGTATTTTCTATATCATGATCCGCAAAAGTTTCAATCATCCCATTTTAAAACTAAATGAAGACTTCAGTTATGAGCAATATTTTCGTCCGAAAAACTTAGCCATAAATTGTACGTTTTTCATATCCTTTTACAGTAAGAAGAAGAATTATTACAGTTCTGTTTCTAGCTATTTTGAAAGACAAGCCAACAATGATTATTTATTTAGATTTTAAAATTTATTTCAGATGAATCGAAATACCAAATTTTTTCCGTTAAATATAAATCGGTGCGCAGTTGGGACGCGAGCATGCGCATTCGTGCAATTAATACTAACGGCAAATGCAAGTGACCTTCTTGTTTTATGACTTTCGAGTTTTCAATAAAATAAAAAGAAATATTTGATTCAAGTTTTTATATATTTGTTTACAGATATTATGCATTAATAACCACTTGTGGTCGTTATGCACCACTTGTTTCTATTATTTATTTACTGTTATGGTTAGAATTCGTAATTAGGATATTGTTATAAATTCTTATACCTCACAGAATATTTTTAAATTGTTCAAAAGGACTCCGGGGGTTTTATAAATCATTTTTTGAAAAGTAATAACTAATGTTCGAATTTCAAAACAGGAAGTTTCTGATTAGTTTTGCTTCTAAAATTTCCGCACTTCTGATTTTATGAGTGGCCTCGTCCATTAATGTTGTTGTTTAGAATATGGCTGGTGAGTTCTTATCAGTTATCTACGATAAAATATATTCAAACGATGAAAATTAGGAAAAGAATTTCGATTTTTATTTATTTGGTTGAATTCTAAGTTTTCATATTTACTTGCAGATATTTTCCAGGAGGAAATAGACTCCACTGAAAATGAAAAAGGACGAAAGAGTAAGCATTGGTGAATGAACTTCACCTTTTGTTATCTACTTAGTTCATGGAACTCATACTGTTCTTTGATCATAATTTCCTATTCAGTGGGTGGATTACTTTACTTTAACTATAGATTACGAAAATGCTGTGAAAGTAAACTTTTTAAAGTTTCAGTGAGTTTTCGTCTTTAAATGTGAGCGATTTATGTGATAATGCAATCGGTTGTTCTTCGAATGTGAAATATCTGTGGACATAGAAAATATTGATGAACAAATAAATTTTTTCATTTGGCGAATTTTGGAATTAAAGATATAATTTCGTGGATTAGTGTGCCATTAATGAAAACAGGATATTTTATTAGTACGAAGTATTTTTTTAAATTTAATAATTCTTCGAAAAATAGCAGACGAATATTTCCTGCAATTTCTTCCAATCAGTTTTTTTCTTGTAACGAAAATCATATTTGTTTGATGATATTACAAGTTTAATTCTTATTACTATTTTTTTTATATATATCATTCCATTCTGAAAGCAAATGTGTGTGATTTGTTATATTCTTTAAAATGTCTCTTCCAATATCTGTACATTCAGTTGTGAACATTTTTTTAAAGAAAACCATGAAAGAAGGTCAGTAACTTTTTAAAAATATTTTTCTTTATCTTGTGATCTCTTAAGTTTAATTTTATTTAGTTAATCATTTCTTAGTTAGCCATTAATCAATTTATTTCTTTACTTAATCATTTTTTTTTTATCATTAAGGGTGAAAATTCAGTATTCACTGAGAATTAGTTTGAGTTATCAGACTTATAAATGTTTAATCACCACTGGAAAATCTGAGTTAAATATAAATTAATGGAACTAAAGGAAAAATATTTTATAACAAACATTTTCTTAAAAACTAAATTAATAAATAAGATTATTTCTTCTAATTATATATTTGGTAACTAAAATTTTTTGTTGTAAAGTACACTTTTTATTTAACTGCACTACATCTGCAGAAAATGTTATTTCACTTTATCAGAGAGAAACACTACTCGGCCCAACCAATGTGTACGGAACGGCGCCAAACTTGAATGCAATGAACCAATTGTGGACAGTAATATGGTAAATGTGGTAATAGGGCGGACGTTTGGCGAGTTTTTCATGATTTGGCGCCAGCTTGGCGAGAGATGTACCGTACACTGTGGTTTTACCTACTACTCTTATCAAAATATTCATCGTATTCGAGATTAGTATATGATTATATCATAGATTAGTATATTTTATTCTCTTGATGGATAAAATAAAGCAGCTAGTTCAGCGAGCATACATCTCAAAATACTACTACTCTTTAACCCTCTGAGCAGCGCAAACGTCTTTTTACGTTTTTCATGTTCAGTTCAAAAGCAGATAGCTCGTATTTATATGCATATTTTCTTAAAAAATCATGGATAAAGTTTTCTTCAGATTTCAGAGATAAAATTAAATACAAAAAAATCAATTCATTTACTTTAAAAACTAAGCTTTCTAACGAGACAGCTAAAAGTTCAAAATAATTGGGTGCTCAGAGGGTTCAAGTGTTTTGTTGGTTGAGATGGTTTATTCTAATTACTGAAATAATTTATCACATTATGAAAATAGCCTTGTGATTTCTAGTGCCTTCTGTAACCAACTCTGTATCTGTAGTTTCAGAATAAGAAGGAAGTTAAACTTTGGCCTTCTTTTCATTTTTAAAGACATTTTGAGTTGGCCAATTTAATAATTTATCTTCTGCCTATGGCTGATATTTTGAACAAAACAGTTTCTGCATTATTGTTTTATATTTCGGCCCTTTTGCCAAATATTCGCTGGTCGAATACTAAGCAGATATTTGGCTGAATATATTCAGATACTAATTTTTTAGAAATGCACTTTTAAATGTATTTAATAAAGAATATTGCAGAATTACTATTTAGTACATTTATTTAAAAAAATGTCCTAACATTTACCCAATATTAAGTTGCATTGTACATAAGTGTACGAGCTTCAGAAAATAAGTGCTCACTATATACTGTGCTTCTGGGAGCTGAAAGATATTTTCTTGCTAAATTTACAAATCTTGGAAATTTTTCTGTTTTTTTTTTTTCTTTTTTTCCACCAATTAAGTCGACATTCTATCCTAACTATTAGACATTTTTATAAATATAGGAATTTGCTTCTAATAACTTTAATTTATCCACCGTATTTTCTTTTGTGTTTGTCATTGCCATGCTCTGCAATTATGACTTTTACTTCTGTTTAGCTAGTCCAAGATGAAGAGGGTTTCTCTCATTTTATTGTTGTAATTAAGATAGAATATTACAAAAAATGCTTCAAGGTTTTTTAAAATATGCAAACAATAAAAAAAATCATTTTTTTTTTCATTTAAAATTTGAGCAGTATTTTATTTAGCATCAAAAGTAAAATGTTTTTAAAAAGTAGGTATTCAGCCACTGATTATTCGGTATTCTGTCTGAAGTTTGGCCGAATAGCCAAATATTCGGCCAAATAACTATTCGTTATATCCGTAATTGAAAGTATCAACTTCTAGACAGTTGAATTCCTGAGATTTTAAAGTTTCATGTAATAATCTTGTTCTTTGTGCTTGATGATGATCTTAAAGAATTTCCTCCCTTTTTTTTCCATCTGTAGAAAGCTGCTCGGCATCAGATGATTTCCTGCAGATGAAGAAAAGATCCGTAGTGAGATATGTTCCTTCAGATGAAACCACGGAGTTCGAATGTGGAAGTGGTGATGACGCAGAAAGTGAAGGAAAGAGCTCGGTGAGCAATGAGATTGAAATTGACTTTGAAAATTTTTTCTTAGATGAATTGGAAGAGTTAGCCAATAGTGACTACATACACAATAGGTAAGATATCTGGTCATTTGTTAATTTTTGTGTTAATATATCCAGTGGCGGCAAGGGGAGGCATCGTCTCTCTACTTTTCGCCGGAAAAATTATATTTTTATTTTATTTTAGCTGGCTAAAACTGGGAATTATAAAAAAGCAATAGTGTCCGGGAAAGCTAGATAATCCATTCCATTTGGCCCAAAGACAAGTTTGTTTTCCACCGATTCAAGTCGATTGATTTAGGTGGATCATTCACGGAGGCTCCAAATTGCACTAGCAGCCTCTTCGATCTCTCTCCCCCACATGGGGGAATTTCGCTTTTTGTATACAGCACCGGCCCCTCCCCGGTTTTCCCTGGCTGACCGGCGCACCCCCCCGGAAA
The DNA here is from genome assembly GCA_013235015.1 of Araneus ventricosus. NCBI lineage: Eukaryota > Metazoa > Arthropoda > Arachnida > Araneae > Araneidae > Araneus > Araneus ventricosus. Next base: position 8,552 of record BGPR01013385.1, read on the forward strand.
ACCCCCCCCAAGGCCCCCCCCCCATATACACGGGTGATTTATCGCCCGCCTCGAAGAATCATATTTCATTTTTATGGCCAAACGTGCTGAATGGAAAACCAACCTCATTGGAATTCCAACTTTTTGCTCTTCCTATGCCATCGGGTTTACACATTGACGAAACGTTTTGTCACAATGTGTTCCAAAAAAAAAAAAAATGGATTGGACTACTCGTGAATGTCCTGCTTTAGAGGTCTACAAATTTTTTGCCCCCCTATTTTTTTCCACCCAATCACCGCCACTGAATATATCTGTGTACCAGTGTTTAAGGTTCACCTTCTCTTTTATGTTCTTTTGCTTATTTGTTCATCATTTTAATAAAATATCCTTGATTTAGCTGGAAATAGTCAATGTACTGTAATTTAACAGTGTGATTGTCCTAACTGGTAAGCATTTCATGTAAAATCATTTGGATTTACTCCCAAGTTAAAATAATTTATTTTGGAATTTAATCCAAGTCTGTCATTTCCCAGAACAGACAGTTTATTATTTTTACTATAACCAGTGGGAGTGGTCTCCCCTAAACTTTCTCGTATACTTCTCAAAAAAGGTGCTGTTTCCCCTCCCCCCGCGTGGATAAAAAAATTCGAACCTATTGTAGCCCAGGATCTAATGACTATCAGAAAATATTTAGGTAAAAAATCAAATTCGAAGAGATGCGTTCCGATTAAATGCATACCGATTTCTACTCTTTCTTCGCTCAAGGACAATCCTTCCGTGTGCACAGATTGCTACGAAGTACGCATGCGCATGGAGAATCGGATGAAAAAAAAAAGCGCCAGCAGGAGTCAATAAATATCGTGCACAGAAGATTGCGTCCAATACGCATGCGTGTGCAGATAGCGGATGCGTTGGAGGTGCACTTATACAGACCGACAGACAGTCAACCTTTTGATGGATTTGGACCAAAATTTTATACGGACCTACATTCATGACGATAAAACTGTGTATGAAATTTTATCTATCTGGCTATTCAAGTTTTTGAATTATAGCGTTCGCATGACTGCGGACATACAGACAGACAGACTTCCCGCTGACGGATTTTGCCCAAAATTTGTTAGAAATCTACAAATTATGTTTAAAGACTACATACCAAATTTCATCCCTTCATCTCTAATAGTTTCCGAGTTATCGTGTTCACAGACAGACATAATTCCCAAATTGTGTTTTTCGGACTCAGGGAGGTCTAAAACGTGGAGATTCGTCAAAATCTCGAGTTCGAATTTTTTGATGATTACAATACTTTCTCTTTGTATATGAGAAAGTAAAAACTCGTCTGTCATTTCCCAGAACAGGCAGTTTACTATTTTTACTATAAAAAACTCAATATATATACAAGATATTTTCATTGAAGGATTAAGTAATGGACCAGATATAATTAAGGTTAACTTTAAAGGAGGTAATGTTATTTTCTTGTATTGTTTCCAATTCACATAATACATATCTTGTATTGATACTGAATGAAAAAAAAAATATTAGTGATCTTTTTATTTGTGAAAGTCCATTTGCAGCATAAACTTAAAATTTTCTTGAAATGAGAGAGAGAGAGAAAAAAAAAGATAAAGATTTAAAATGTTATAAAATAGAATTTTAATTTCTATTCTAATAAATGAAGAAAAACATATATATGACACATTTTAGAACTTGAGAAATGAGTTATCCGTGTTTAAATTTTCATGATTTAATTAACATAATGGAAATGATCGGTTGTTCTTTTCATCATATCTGTTACTCATAGTAGATGTTATATTTTTGTGTGATGAATTCATTAATTTTGTTTTGCGAAATTGTTTCATTAATGCTTAGACTGCGGCTGAAAACTTATGCAGTTCGCTCCCAGTGCCATCTTTCAAATTCAGATGTTTACTGTCATCCTTACAGTAGCATCTTTTTCTCCTGTTTAAAGACAAGGGCATATCCCAAACAAACTCGTGTTCGAAGTTAGTTTATAGCATTCTGAAACAGTGGGTGTGTAATTCATCCTTCAGGAGAAGGTAGATATCAGATGAGTCTATTTTGATAAGGTAGGGGACATCCTCAAAACAATCTTATTACAACATTATTATTTCTCTGTTCTCCCTCTCTGCAAATGCACTGGCCAGTATGAGGTCGAAAGGCGAACCACCTTTTCGTGCGGGATGCCACTACAGTTTTATGGCTGGAAACAAATTATAAAAAATAAGCGTTTAGTAAAGATGTATACTAGGGCAATCAATGCATAGGCTCTGCAATGGGTAGTGCCGTTAAGGGGTTAAAATCTTAAAATAAATCAATAACTCTCAGTTTTTCAAAAACATTGAAAGATGGGATCTTTCGGTGTTTTTTGAGTAGATAGGGCATTGTCCAACTGCTTAAAACTGTTCTGCTCTGTGCCAAACTGCCCTATATAAATTTTTCTTTACATTTATATTCGTATAATGATTAGTTTTAAAGTAAAGGACCAGTATGTTAATTCATTTGTAGTGGCGCAGTTAGCTGAATTTTGGTGCTCCAGAATTAGATTTGTGAAGCCTACCGAATTAACTGTCTTATGTAAATTCTTCATATTTCTCTTTCTGTGTGAAATGATATTGCTGATTGCTTACCGCAGCATATTTGGCATTAACCTGCAAGCACGTTCATGGAGTTTTTTTGTTCATACCCGTTTGTCTCGGTGGTATAGTGAGGATAAATTATTTATCTAAAAAAAAAAAAAAAATCCCACTTACATTTTATCTCCATTGTCTCTAAGATAGGTGCCCAGTCTGTCCATATGCCCATTGCCACCCAGTCCCTGCTCCATTCATGCAGAAAACTCGCACATCGGAGGTTAAAACGGGACCCTCTCTATCCATAGCCTGGTCAATATCCAGAGGTGTAGAGGGGGTGAAACCTGGACATAATATGATTTTTTAGCCCCTCAATCACCATCACTGGCTTAACAAGCGTATTTTGCACCACATATTCATATTTGATTTTAAAAATTGAAATAAACACTGGTCTTTTATCTCCACTGTGCCCCCAAGACTGCCACCTGGGGCAACTACAGGGTGTCCGAGAATTCTGGGACACATTTAAAATAATTAATAAAAAAAATCCTAATAATGTTACATCTACATTTTTTTTTAAAAAAATGGAGAACGCATTTAAAGTTTTTTTTTTTTTTTTTTCAAATGGAAACATACTGTTATGGTGGTCTAGGTGGCTGTAAATTGAAAATCTCCCATTTTTTAATGCCTTATCTGCATACCTATTATAGCTAGCTAGAAGAAAAATAAAAGTGCATATTTGTAGGGAATTTTACGCTCTTTAATTTGTTAATTCACATGTAGTGTGAAAACTGAATATTTTTTGAGATATTCCAGAAAAACTAAAAAAGGAAACCAGGAAATGCGCATCGGCTTTTGTCGATCGGTAGCCATTGTGTACAGAATTCGCTCGCTGTAGCAAATTTAGAATGCTGTGTTGCTTATGAGATAAAAAAAAAAAAAAAATTTATTTGCTCTCTCATTTAAAAAAAAAGTAAACTATAGTTGTAACATTATTAGGTTTTTTAAAATTAATTTTTGAAATGTGTCCCACAATTCTCAGATGCCCTGTATACCTGCTCGGCACCCTCTTGTTACGCCACTGATTTGTCTTTCATTAACTTTTTCTGGGAATTTCTCGAAACCTGCATTTCTTGCATCTTGGGTGAGGGGATTGGAGTGCAGATATACCAAAACTGGCGTGGTTCTCTTTTTTACTGGAGTCAAATTTAACTTGTGTGTGCTAGCATTTCAGAGTCATGTTATGTTTATGACTGTGACAGAATATGAATGCTAACAGCGAAGACTGACAGATCTTTTGAGTGCTCCCATGGATAGGGAAAACGGTGAAGGTTCGGATTTGAAAAATGCACTTGTATCTGAAACAGGAGTGACGTTAGAGTCTGCCTGCTGGGGGGGAGGGCAGCAAGGTTGCCCCGACATGGGGCACGACCTGCTGTACAAGGAGAGGTGCATAATGATGGCCCTCTCAAATTTTCTCTAGATCTTTATTTATCTACTAGTTGAATAGCCTGTTATGTGAAAGGGTACAAATTTTGCCCGACGGGGGCTTAGGATCCCCGACACGGGGTCCTGCCACCCCCCCCCAGGACACTCCACTGGTGCCACCCCAATCTCATATTCAATTTATTTGGAGGAAAAAATCATTTGTAAACTAAGGAAAACTTTTCTTTTTGTTAGAATATAAGGAGTCTGTCATTTGGAGTTAAAATGGCCCTCCACTTGTTTTTGTTCAATAAAGGAGTGCATATTCTGAAGGTTTAATATAATGTTTAACTTAAAGTAAAAGAGGTCAGTGTATTAATCCATTTGCAATGGCACAGTTAACTATGATCCAGCATAAGAGTTACAAAGCCTAATGAAAAAAATTTTTAAAGCTTAATAAATTCCTACATATTTTTTTTATTATATGAAATGATATTGCTGGTTGATTACCTTAGTATATTTCCAATGACATACTTCACATTGAGTGTATGAAAGATGAATTCCCATTAAAATGTTTTTTTAGATTTAAAAGAATATATTATGGATATCCTTTTATGGATTGTGCGGATGCTGAATCGGATGCATCAGAATTTTTGTGTTTGCTTGTAAACTGTGGCAGTTGCCTTACCAGTAAATGGCACAGGTGTGTAGTCTTTTTGATTTTGCTATTTCTTAAAAAATTCCTGAAATTTCTCAAAATCTGCATTTGTTACTTTCTGTGCCTTCCTGGTTGCTGTGGAAGGAAGGGATTCGAGGAGCAGAGATAGGAAAAATAAGATGTTGCAATTTTTATTGAGAGGTGGGGTTCGTATTACCTGGTGCATGTGCTAGCATTTTAGATTCATTTAACATTAAAAGGTATGTCAGAAAATATAAACTATGGTGAAACCTCTCTGTGGTGGCCACCCTTGGTTCCAAGGAAATTGGCTGCTTTGAAGGGGTTTCATGTTTGGAAGTACACATTTAAATGCATTCTGATCCGTTATTTCTGATAGATCAAATTTTAAGAGAAATCTAAAGAAAAAAAGTTCTGTATTGAAATATATTCATTTTTTTTTTTGAACAAAAGATACAATTTTTGTTTAATTTGATCTTCCAGCTTTTTTGGAGGTAGTTTTTTTTAAATTGGAAAAATAAATCCCAAATCGTTTTATTGGTAGTTGTGGAGCAGGTGGGTCAAACTCTTGGGCCAGCAAACATGGCAATATGTAGCACAAATTTTTTTACTAAAAAATTTGTAGTTTAATTTTAAAAAATCTTAATTTTAGTTAATTATTAATTCACCATGCCATTCTCTAGTTACCGATTACTACTCATTTTACTTCGAAGTATCTTTCCCCACACCAATAGCGACCAATATTTTAGTAGCCGATAATAAAATATTAATACACAGAACAAGCAAATGGAGGTAATGGAGATCTAGTACTATTTGTATTTGAAGGCAAAATTCAGTGAAACTGAGAGGTCTGAATTTTAGAAATATTTGCCAGTCAGATTTGACAACATTTGAAAATTGACATAGGAAATGATCTCAATGTTTGGAAGTCTTTATTGGTCAGGGCAATTATTTTCGCTTGCGAGAGGAAATAAATCTCCTATCAGATCGAGAATTCTTGCCATTCACCTTGGATCAGTTTAGAAATGAATCTCTGTGGACGATCTATCACTTGAAGTAGGAAAGTTGGTAGTAGAAAAGTGATGCCAGGAGTGCGGAAGAGATCATTAACTCTACAATTGTCCTTGTTATTTTTTTATATTGTGTTTTCTAAATGAATCTATGTTTCTGTAAAAAAGTTTTGAGTTTGACACCCCTGTTGTTGAGGGATGGGCAGGATGTGCCCCATGACCCTGTTCCTGCAACCATTGCAGTTGCCGTACCGGTTAGATGGACATAGGACTGAGGAATGGGCAGTAATGTCAACCTGTTTTGTTTAAGTATGTTGAGCTTAAAGTTTCATTTGCTGATGGTCGCAGCCCATGCTGATATTTTTTTGTCGGAGTGCAACTTAGTGCCTGAAAGGCACAGCTGAACTCTTGAGTGCCACAGCCTGGTAGAGGCTGAAGTTCATTTTTTTTTTTCCACACTGCAAAAGGAATGATTCACTTTGATCTGATTTTTGGCTTTGTTTATGATTGTATGAATTTTTTATTCTTTCTTTCCTGTCTTTTTTTCTTAATAAAAATATCCTAGGTCAGAGAGATGAAAGGAATGTATTTGATTGAAACTGAATGGCAACCAACTCGGCTGCTCAGATGGGATTGGGTGGCTGTTCCTAGAGGTTATTTTAACATTATGTCTATGGGCCAAAAATTCCATGCCAGACAAAAGTGGCCATTTATTGGGGTGGTGGGTTAGAGAATTTTTACTGTATATATATTTATAAAATATTGGTATATAATACTGTGTATTAAAAATAATTTCAATGTTTTTACACAGAAAAGAAATTTATTTTCTGTATACATTCAAACCCACATATTATATGAATCTTCCATGTATTGAAATTCCCTATAAATCAAACTTTTTTTAAGAACCTTGCAGTTTAGTTAGAAAAACAATTCCTGCCTATCAAATAAAATTTTGCTCAATATGTTGATATAAATATTAGAAGGAATAAATCATAATTTGATACCATAATGACTGTAAATAACGGTATTGAATTCGAACAATTTTTTTTGTGGGTGAGAACTTAATTGCGATTGATTACCCAGCTGATTAGAACATATTGGACAACTGCTTTGATCAAAATGAACCTAAAGATGATGATGAAGTTGAATTAAGTGAATAACCATCTAGAAAACAAATAATAGAAGCATTCCAACCCTTCTGATATGGACTGAAATTTATATCTTAACGTTCCTGATGAAATTTTTGTCTCTCTGCATAAAAGTAGACATTATTTTGAAATGACTTTGTTGAAAGATTGTGTCCAAAATGATATTAGGAACTATTTTGTCCAAAAACATTCATTTTTTGTTTACAAATATTTGTTTTTCAGAAATTTGTAAGCAAATTTGGAAATTCCATTTTTTATATTTTTCTGATATTTTAATTTTTTAAATGTTCATTGATCCTAAGAAATTAACTATGCACTTGTTTTTAGAAAGAAAGTGGTAAAACATTTACAATATGTATTTCTGTGTATTAAAATTTTTTTCCGTGAACCTTCAAGTTGGATATATAGAGGTTTGACTATAATAAGTTTTGTATGAATGGCATGGGTAGAAAAAGGATTGAATATAGCAAAATGTAAGGGGAAAATGTAGACAAATTAAATTTTATTTATTATTGTTGAAAGTAGCTTTTAATATCTGAAATACAACTTATATGCACCAAAAAATATTCAAAAACTAAAAGCAGATTTTTTTGTTAGAAAATCCAATAGAATAAGGAATAGTTGTCTAACTATTTGGGCCCAAAGTTACCCTTAATGTTCAAAAAATGGGTGAGTTAAGGAAAACAGGAATTGTAACTCCATGGGTGGTCGAATGAAACCTCAAATCTTAACTTCAGAATACAGTAGAACCCCGGTAATCTGAATTAATTGGGGCTGACCTCTGTTCGGATTATTCGGGAAATTCAGTAAAATACTCTTGATGTACCAAATGCAATAGAGTACTAACTCTGAGTGCTCTGTGAAAGTGTACGGAAAGAGCACGCGGCAATTCGCACGGTACAGTGGCAAACAAGTTGAGGGTAAAAAGAAGATATCTGAGTTTAGTTCTACTAATTAAGATGATTTATTCATTCTTAAAGGCCACTTCAAATGCTTCTTTTAAGTTAGGAATAAATTTTAGCTTTGTTTCTGATTTGTAATTGTTATTTTTTATTCATTTTTTACTAAAAATTATTCTGAAAATTAAAAAAAGGTGTTCGGATTATCCGGAATTTCAGATTACTGGTGTTCAGATTTCCTGGGTTCTACTGTACTTCAAAAAGAAGATAAAACATTTTCCTGTTTTTAGATCTAGATTCCCCTAGAATAAAATTTTTGAGTTTTTCTCTAGTGTGCAAGCTAAAAGGTAATTGTTAAAATAAGGTTAATTAAATGAATGTTAAAATAAATCCATTTTAACAATTTATACACATATATGTATACTACTGGAGATTTTGCTAATGGCCACATAGTTCTATCATGAGAGTGATGTGTGTAAAATGTGTTTATGTTAAATAATGGTTGGAAGAAGCTCTTGTTCAGATCTTTAACTTAATAATTGTCCCAAGAAATTCTGTGCACGATATGTACATGAAACGAATCCTTTCATTGATAACTTCTTTTAACCCCTAAACTGCCCTTGGCAGATGCATATGTCTTTACAAAATACCTGTCTCTGTAATTTGTTGATTGCTGTATAATGACACCCACTGCTTTGAAATGCAATAAATTTCCTTTGGTTTGCCTGTGGCATATCCATATCTTAGAATAAGGGAGAGGGATGTTATAGTGTGGGTACAATAAATATCTATAGTTGTCACACAGGGTATGCTTAAGAAGGTCATGCTTTCTCTTACATGAAGTATACAAAGAGAAAGTATTGTAATCATTAAAAGATTCGGACTCGAGATTTTGACGAATCTCCACATTTTCAGACCTCCCTTAGTCCAAAAAACACAATTTTAGAATTATGTCTGTCTTGGGTCTCTGAACACGATAACTTGAATAATGTTAGAGCTAGAGGGATGAAATTTGGTGTTTGCTCTTAACACATAATTTGTAGGTTTCTATCAAATTTTCAACTGTCTGTCCATGGGAAGTCTGTCTGTCCATCTTCATGTGAACACAATAGCTCAAAAACTTAAGTAGCTAGATTTATAAAATTTGTTTCACAGTTTGATCTACAGGAATGTAGGTCCGTATCAAAGTTTAGACCAAATTTATTAGTGCGTTGACTGGTGTGAGGTCTGCTAACATTATTTGTAGATTCGTGCCTAATGTTGAAAAAAAGGCATTCAAATTGAATGTTCGGTTTCTTCGCCATTCTGTGATGCAAAAAAAGGCGCAACCGATTTATGCATTTACCCCACCTGTGTTGGGAAATTTAACAACAGAATAAAACAAATGTTTCTTTGGATTAAAAAAACAAAACAATTAAGATCCAGGCTTGTTAGCCGAATAACTAAAATGAGATTATACAAGACACTTATATTGCCTGTGCTGTTGTATGCTAGCTAAACCTGGACATTAAACGTAGACGTCCAGCAAGCTTTGGAAACTTTTGAACGGAAAGTGTTAAGAACTATATTTGGGCCTGTACAAGAACAAGGGTGCTGGCAAACCAGATATAATTTTGAACTTTATAGACTTTACAAAGAACCTCAAGTTACACAAATCATCCGAAGTAACAGACTGAGATGGCTCGGCCATGTCTGGAGAACCTCCGAAAATAACCCGACTAGATTGCACACTTTCAAGAACCCCGGAGGCACCCGTGCCCGGGGCAGACCTTCAACAAGATGGCTGGACGATACAGAAAATGGCTTCAAAATTTTGAAAATAAAAAACTGGCAAAGAGTTGCTTTGGATTGTCTGAGCTGGAAGAAGCATGCTGTCGAGGCAGCTAAGACCTGCAACAGGTTGTTGCGCTCTTAACGAAGAAGAAGAAAAAGTATTGTGGAATGGCACATGTTGTTGACGATTGATTTATATTTCCCCCCACACACACCCATGTTAGGGTGGATACGAGAAAGTTTTGAGAAAGTTTTAGGGAACTCCGTGTCCTTCTGGTTTCTCTACCTTTTCTGTTGCATTATGAGATTATGGTGTTAAAAATTTTTTTTTTGAACAAGTATATCTTGACAGAGTTGGACAAAGACTTTTCATCATCTTCAGGAGCAGACATCAGAATCCTATATTCCATTTATCAGAATCTTATGAAGAAGATTTAAATAGTGATAATTCCTTGCAGTAACATGAAGATGGACACATCTAAATATAAAAATTGTGGTTACCCTGAACTGGGCTGCCCAGCTGGATCCCAGGGCAAAGTACTAACTAGCATGCAGGTCCTCTGCACTGACATGCGGGCTTCCCTTGCGAATGCAAAAATCTGACTTCTAGCAACCTGAGATAATTTCAGTTAATATAATGAGAATATGCAGGTTTTCTATTCAGAGAAAATAATTCCAGACCCCATTTGTCATGGATAAAAGTAAAGTGCTCTTGGAAATAAAAAGTTAATTTTCTTTATCCTGGGGATTTTGTCCATCTTGCCCTCCCTTCTTGGCATGCCTGCCTCTGCCCTGCTCTGACAGGCTTAATGAAGATTTACTTAAACTCCACGTCATTTCCAAAAATGATAGGGATAGAAATCAAGTTTCACAGAGATAGTTACATACATGTAATGGACCTTATAGAGTCAAATTATTTTTTTTTAATGTTACGAATCAGTATTCTCGAAATTTAACCAACTAGAATTTCCCTTATTAGAAGAGTTGTCTTTTTAATTTGAGTTACCAGATTTGATTTGATATTCTGAGTATCGATTAGAAATAAACAAAATTCTTCTTACTCAGATGAAAATAAAAAGAATAAATATGGTTTGATGTGTGAACTGAAATGTTAGTGGAATCTGCTTTAAAAAAAAATACATAAATAAATAAACTCAATGAAATGCTAATTTTAAAATTTTTCAAATGTAATTTTTCTTTAGATTTATTTAACTTGATTCAGATTGTTAAAAATAAGTGGATTTTACTTCATAACATGGTTCGATTCTATTTGTGAGGTTCCAGTCATTTCCAAGCTTGAGTGTTGGTACTAAAGGAATAGGGCTGTTATTCAGGATTGTACTCATAATATAGAGGGTGATTGGTAGTGATCATGGATTGCCATAAATTTTTATAAGAATTTATTTGATATAGAATTTTTTTATTGCAAGGATTTCATTAATTAGTTCTGGTGATTCCCCCCAAAAATAATTAAACAAATAACATAGTTGTTTATTTATCTCTACTAATAATTAAAGTGAATGTATGTCTGTGTTTGTTGGCTCTCTACAAGGCAGATGGTTCGACCTAGAGCTACCAAATTTTACGCAAACATGGGAATGTGCACCACAGAGCGATTTTTTTTTCAAAATTTTGATTAGAATTTTTATCAAATAAGAATTAAGAGAAACTTTGTCATTTTTCCTTGATAACTTTTGAAAATTTTAGCAAACAAAATTGATTTTTACACCGCTTTAAACTATTAAAAAATATGCTTTTCAATTCAAGCTCAATGAACGAAGAAGTGTTTTTTTAAAAATTTCATTTGATACGTATTGAAAATTGGTATTCCTTTTAAAATAGGAAGGTTTGGATTGTGTGAATCAGCTAAATGCTGAAGTCTAAATGGAATGAATTCTTGTGTTTTTAGATTATAAATAATATTAAGATAATGACGTTTTTAATTCTTGTAAACAATTTATAGACAGCTTAAAACCGAGGAAAATATTACATACCTATTGTTTATGTATGTGTAGTTAAAATAATTAGTTAGTATCTAGGAAAAGATGGATTTTTAACCATTTTAAAACTACCATGAGTAAGAGTTGGAAGTTAGGAACGCCGGATCTTTTGAACTGCCCTTATAATAGGAATGAATTATAGTGTTGTTTTTCAGTATCTGCCTATGAATATGAGTAATTAACGAATCAGTGTTCGAAATTTTTGTTTCTGTATAAACTGCAAGATAGATAATTATATATATATATATATATATGCTTGTTGAATGAGGCTTTCTTCAAGTACAGGTTGTCCAAGAATTGTGGGACCCATTTCAAAAATTAATAAAATAAAAATCCTACCAATATTACAACTATGATTTTTTTTAAAGAGAGAGCAAATAAAGTTTTTTTTTTATTCAGATAGGTAACGCGGCGTTACGGCGTTCTAAATTTGCTACAGCAAGAGAGTTCCGTACTATTCCTATCGATAGGCAGAAGCCGATGCGCGTTTTCTTGTTCCCTTTTTAGTTTTTCTTGAATATCTCAAAAAATATTGAGTTTTCACATTACAGATCAACAAATTAAAGAGCGTAAAATTCCCTACAAATGCGTGCTTTATTTTTCTTCTCGCTTTAATAGTTTCGCAGATAATGGCTCTCAAAAATGGGAGATTTTCAATAATTTACGGCCACCTAAATCACCGTAACGGCGCGTTTCCTATCTGCTCTCATTTAAAAAAAGCCCATGGTTGTAACATTATTAATTTTTTAAAATTAAATTTTGAAATGTGTCCCACAATTCTCAGAAACCTTGTATATCCTATTTATTTACTCCATTTAATGGGTAAGTAGCTGCTGGAGCAGAACAGCCACCATTTTCATTCGTGGCTTCTCACTAAATTAATGTACAAAATAGTTGGCTTGTGACTGATGGTTAATTCATGGCACTATTCAAAAATTTATTGCATGGTTATCTCATTAGTTAATTCATGTTATTCAGCGCCAAAACAAACTGGTAAACAGTCGAGGACTGACGCAACTGGCAAAAAGCCAGGGGCCCTCGGACTTAGTCAGTCCGGACCCGAGGTGTTACAATTACATGAATACTGCTACTGTCCTACCCTGCTGGACTGAAAAAAATATATTAATAAAATCAGTGCCGTGCTGAATGGTGCAAAATTAAAATATAGCCCTCCCCAACAAAGAAAACGATTTTTTTTTTTTCAGATAAATCAGAACTAGGAAGCTCACTAAAAAAGAAATAAATAAAACCTTAGAATACGACGTTAAGATTGCAAAGATTGTCATCAAAACAGGAAATAGTGACGCCTCCGCATCGATACTTTACCCCCTTGTTAAATCAAGCTTACCTAATGAATTATTAATGTACATATTCTTTTATTTTTGATAATTCGTATAAAAGACAGCTGGCCGCATGATACCAGACCAGATGTAGTAATAGAAATGATAAACCGTTAGCCGCTGATTTATTCAATAACTTCGAAAGTAAAAGTAAGCACGAGTTGAAAGAAAATGCTGGTGTTTTCTAATGGACGAATTTTCTTTTTTGTTTATATACATTAAAAAACCTTGACTTTATGTGCATGGCTTTTGGACTTCCGCTTTGAAGATATCATTGAGTTAGCATTGCACCGGAATTACGTAGTCACCGCATTTTAATGTGAATAAATAAAACAGAAAACTTGTCCCTAAATCATATTCCTGTTGAAGAAAATGGCCCAAGTGACCTATTTTTTTCTTGCTTCGGAGTCTTCCCTATAGATGGCAGCGTGATATATTCATTCATTTTGTCGTTTTTAATAAATATCTTATTAACTAATTGTAATTTCGGAATTTAACTGACCAAAATGCATTCCTTTGATTATTTCCCATCTTTTGGTACTTTCGTCACAGTTCTGCGTTCAGCGGTTCGTGAGAAGATAGCCTCACATACGTACGTGTGTTTACCTTCGAATTTTAATAGAGAAGATTGGGTAAAGATATTGTTGCCTGTTTCATGCAGAACTTTACGGAGCTGTAGCGACGGGGTAAAATTATGTAAAAGTTCCACCTCGAGTTCCACCAAGGTACTGGTGGGTGAGCGGCTTGTTTTACTTGTTCGTCAATGGTTCCCTGTTGTTTCTGGAACGTAAATGGTCATCTAAGGATCATAAGAAAGTCCTTTCCATCAAGTCCGTCCTAAAGTGCTGCATTTTTTCCCCGCGTGTGACTAGATCTTTCGTGGATGAACCATCGCGCAGGAACTATTCAATAGTGGTTCCATGAGTTCCAACATCTTACCTGTCCATACAAAGTCCAGATATGAACCCTGTAGGGAACCTTTTGGAGATGTTGGAAAGACACATCCTTCTTATAGCAATCCCCTGTGCCATCAAGTTTAAAAGCCCTTAAGCATTGTTTGGCCAACGTCTAGTATTCTTTGGACTTTAAAATGCACTCCAGCATTTTGTAGAGTTGATGCCTAACCGAATACGCACTGTAATGTGGTTAAAGTGGGCCCAATAAAATTTGTTCCAAGGATTCTAATTCATTGGAACCTGTACCTGCAGATTTCAGCATAATCTTGAAGACAAGGAAGTTCTATAACAAAACTGAATTTTTGTGCATTCGGTTTGTAGAAGCAACAAGGAATCTGGAATTCATTGGTTAAATTTTGTAAAATTTTATCCTGTGTAACGAGGCTTCAGGATTCTGCAGTTCAAAGCTTAAAATTGTGCCCAAATCAAAGGCCCATGAATACTTAAGTTGAAGTGCTGTGTTATGCTGTTTTGTATTTTAGTTAAATTTCTCTTCTCAAGACACTCTTAGAAAGCTGAACAGAGTTCTTGGTTGTGTAATACTTCTTTTTAGGTTGTTAAATCCTCCCAAAAATGGGAGGATTATCTTACTCGTTAAGAGGAAATCCAACAGGTTTGTATCTGCAAATCTTGTTAGAAATTAAATAAAATAAATTACTAATATTTTAGCCCAGATCTGTCTCTCACTGATCCGGTAACGCTCTGACGTCACCAACAATTAAATTCGGCCATAGCACTGCGAGACGTTAAACAGTATTATTTGTTAGAGAACCTAAATTTCAGTTATTTTAAATTTAAAAGAGTAATTGTCATTATAATTTCAAATTGAATAGCTCTAAAATAGTGAAATCAAATTTGCTGTCGATTGATATAAAATATATCTCGCTATGATCAGTAGTTCCCGAGAAATTTTAAATTATATTAATCAAATATTGCAAATTAATTTCCGTTTTTTAATAGAAAGTAGTAAATTACGTCAGTGGTATATCATGCGCGTGATATAGTTTGGACGCCACGAAGCATCTCATTATTGATTGCAATCGTGATGATATAATTTGATAATATTTTTTGGCAACGTTTGACAAGCAGAGAAGTGCTTTACAAAGAATTGTAAATAATATGTAAATAAAAAAAAATTCCTGTCCTAAAACATATGTTTATTTTATTTGTTTTCAATCAATGTTAAACATTTCTCTCGCATATACATCTATTTAAGCACGTCAGATTTGACGGGAAATCTCTCGAATGAAGAGGCAATTTACATACCATGACGGGTGACTTTCTAGTTTGAAATAATACACTATGCAAAGTTCAGTATTCACCATTCCGAGTTTCGTACTGAAGATCAGGAAACGTAAAAGTCTATTTCCTTTAGTGGGCATCTTCCTGCATTTGGTCTTCTTGCCTGGAATGATACCTTTGTAAAACGCAGTGGAAAGCCTCTTTAAATCATTCATCTCAAAAAATTTTGCAGTTTGCAAGTGTGAAAATGACAGCGTCATTCCTCTGTCTTTTCCACTGTTTCAAAGAAGAAGTCTTTAGATCAGCGGGAGTGTTCAACTCTGTTGTATACCTAAACAATATGGCGCAGTTTGTGTTAGGAGTCGTAGTACAGTGAAGAAAATCGAATATTCGCCGACCTTTTCCCTTTGACCGATAGGATTCAAAATTTGACGCAAACTTGCATTTGTGCTGCCAAGACCATGTACGGAACTTCATTTATTCAGCTTGGTAAGTTTCTTGGTTATTGCATTCAAAAACCCACAAATAAACAGACCTAAAGGCAGCCAAGTCAAGTTGACATCAGTGGCGGATTTTGACAGTATAAGGCCACAGGCACAAAACTGTTTTGAGGCCTCTCCCTCTACCCAAACTTGTAACTTAACCTTGCCTTTAGCACTGCGATGTACGTTGAAGAGATTTTGAGGCCCCTCAGGAATTGAAGGCACAAGGCGAGCACCTCTAGCACCTGTGCGGAAAACCGCCACTGGTTGACATGGCTAATTCGATAAAAATACAGTAGAACCCCGGGAATCTGAACTCATTGGGGCTGACCTCTGTTCGGATTCCGGGGACTTCGGTAAATACTCTCGATATACCAAATGCAGGAGTGTTTTGACTCTGGGTGCTTTGTGAAGGCGTACGGAAAGTGCATGCTGCGATTCGCTCGGGTACAGTGGCAAACAAGTTGAGGGTAAAATGAAGATATCTGGGTGTGTTTCTACTCATTAAAATGCTCTATTCATTCTTAAAGACAAATTCGAATACTTCTTTTAAGTTAGGAATAAGCATTAGCTTTGTTTCTGATTCGTAATTGTTAATTTTCCGTCATTTTTCAGTAAATTTTTTCAGTAATTAAAAAAAGGTGTTCGGATTTTCCGGGATTCTACTGTATATGTAAAATTTCATCCATCGTGCTTGTTGCATTTTTGAAGTGTCGTGTTCACGGGCAGGCGGATGTCGTCAAAAATTTGATAGAAAACTACTATTTTAGTGTCAACATCACGCAGCAAATTTCGTCCTTCTAACCCGTTTTGTTTTTGAAAGGAATAAAAACAAAAATGTCCCGTTTTGAGGGAAAAAATAAATGGTCCCTTTATGCGTAGGCCACCTCATTGGAAAGCTTTCATCAGTTGCATTATCTTACGCCCTCTTTCATCCTCATAACTCCGAAACTTATGAAATTAGGGAAGGAAATAGCAAGGAATAAATCTTTTCCCCGAATCTCTCTTTCATAATTTCAAAATATTCCTGTCGGTGAACCAACGGAAGGCAAGGTAGATTCCTTTTGTCCGGAGATTCGGGGAAAAGACTTATTCCTTGCTATTTCCTTCCTTAATTTCATAAGTTTTGGAGTTATGAGGATGAAAGAGGGCGTAAGATAATGCAACTGATGAAAGCTTTCCAATGAGGTGGCCTACGCATAAAGGGACCATTTATTTTTTCCCTCAGAACGGGACATTTTTTAATTTCTGGGTAGTATGGGAATCCAAGAAAACGCGTATTTCTTCAGTTTTTATTTATTAATGAAAAGATCAGGAATAAACACATGAAAATAAATAATTCATCTGATCTTGCGTTTTTCTGAAGAATACATTTTTTTATCTATACTTATAAAAGGCAATGTTTGTGTGCGTGTGTGTGTGTGTGTGTTTGTCTGCGATGTCCAGACGAATCTATCGCACTTACAGCCATGAAATTTGGCACACAGATAGTCGTAATGGTGACTGAGTGCACCTCGAAGCCGAAATTTTAAATTTTAATCTAGAATTTTTTTTATTTAATGTTTTGTGTTGTTTTGGTTGATTTTTCGCACTAATTTCTCATTAGAATGGTTTCAAATAATTGTACGACAAAAATAGATAGACCATCGGAAAGAGCACGCGATTTCCGTTCTAATGAAGTTAGTTTTGAATTTCTATCTTAAATTACTGAATTTTGAGAATTTTTTTAAAATCAGTCAGTTTTGCACCTAAATGTTGGTTCTGTTTTTAAATTTGTTGCATCCGACTTTCTAATAACACTATTATTTTCAATTTTTTTCAGCTTATAACTGCAACGGTTCTGTCGGATTTAAAACGAGAATGGTTAAAATATCTTTTTTAGTTTTTTTTTAAATTAATTTTTTCCTGGTAGTTGAACGATATGTTTCCTCTAGCGAAGCTTCCGCCCACGACAGTCTCCGGAACGTTGCGGGCAATTTCATTGGCTGAAGGGCCAGGGTGACGTCATTACTTTCGCGTTCTGCGAGGAGATGATGTATTTACTCCATGACTTCGATTATTATTTTTAAGCGTATCTTAACTTATTTCTTTGGCTTTCATACTTTGCTCGCGGTGTAATAAATATCACATTGTAATTTTTTAACATTATTTGGATTTAACGGTACTCGGTCGAGAGGAAAAGGAGGCGGACCAACTCAATAACATATATATATTTCTGTTTCGATTTAGTTTTTAAAACTTTCATTTATGCAATTGTATGTGGGCTTTTTTTTATTTTGTTGAAATCCCGATTCCACGGGCAACGCCGTGCGCGTACTGCTAGTTACGTATATATTACGTATGCATAGGGTTACCATAAATTTTTTAGACATGGACACGGGGGTTGAAGTGTAGTATAAGATTCTAAAAGTTGCCTACCAGTGACCCTCTTTCAAAACTTTAGCATAGAATTTGAGGAAGTTGAGAACAAATTTAAGACTTCAAAATGCAAATTACAATTTTTATTTATGTTTGGTAATTTAAAATTGATGAAAAACAGAATTAAAAAAAGAAATTATTTGAACTGCTGCCTGAATGAGGAAGTTCTTAAACCTTTTTCATCATCAACGTATGTGAACAGTGAATGTTCTTTCATTGACGGAATGACGTCACCTTTTTAGAATACGTCAGATTTTCTCTATTACTACCAAATTTCTCTCTTGTTTCATTCACTAGCGTAAATCCGGACATTTTGAAGATGCGGACGTGAGCTTAAAATCCGAACGTACGGTATGCATACACTGGTGGACAAATGCTAAGGACAATTTTTTAAAAAGATTTCTAAAAATTTGGTCTTAATAGGAATAAAAGGGTTCGCAATCAGTTGCGGAGAATCGTGGAAAATGCAATCGTCGGAACTCGCATTTTACAGTGAAGATTCGATCACTATGACATTTAGGGGGCCGTCCACAAATTGATGAAGATGAAAATTATTTCGGCCCACTCCATTTCAAACAAAGCTGATAATGAGTTGAAAATTTCATCAGTGGTTTTGTTTGATGTGCATAATGTTTACATGCATTTTCGTGAAAGTAGCAAGCATATTCGTGAAAGATATAAAGGTTTCTTTAAAAAAATCCCTGATTTTTCCGCATGTTTTTTGCTTATAACATGCAGAGTTTTCAATTAAATTGAGCGAAACTTACAGAAAAAGTGACAATATGTAAAAGAAGCTTTGTATTAAAATTTGAATATTACAGGAAATAAGAGTATTTGTAGTAAATAATTTTTTACTGCGCATGTGTGAACGTAGCGAAATTTTCTTTAATAAGTTCAAAGCCATATATATATATAGGGCAACTTATATAAAAATTCCAGTTCAATATCGTTAATATTCAGAAAGATATCGGCATTGCAGCCCGATGAATTTCTGTACAATCCAAGAGAAACTAAATGATGAGGGTTCTTGCACATTTCTTCTTTGTCTATACTTCGTATACCAGAAGGAACAAATTAAAAGCATAATTCATGCACTTTACAGTCGTAGATTTACGGCATTCAGCACTTTTTTAGCTGCATTTAAAGTGATAACAGCATGTTTACTGGTCAGATTTAGGTATGTCTCTGTTTTAGATTGGCGTTGTATGACATAAAAATGCTTCTTTGTGCTAACTAAGGCTGGATATTACATTCGAAGTATGAAGCATTATAGATTTCTGGAAACAGTATAGAACGACAATAAAATAAAATAAAAAATTGCATGCTGCTAAATTTTCTGAAGGTATTTTTAGACTTTGGTATTTCCATCATTTTCTAAAGTTACTACGGGATTAAGGAACTTTCAACTAGGATGAGGTTTGAGATTGCAAAATAGTTCATGGAACGCAAAATGCACGCACTGACAATTCAAATCCTGAACAAAGTTATGAGAAATCCCTTCATTGTTAAAGAGAATGGAGTAATGCGTGTTTATGCGCATCTTAATGATTTAGAAAGAATTCTGTGAAATTAAATGAATAAGTTTCGTTTTAAATATCTAGTTTTATTCAACAAGTTGTTCCTTATTCAGGTTTAAAACTATGTTCTGTTCAAATATATGAACTGCTTTTAAATTCATAAGGAATATTGTTTAACCCCTTTAGTCTCGCATTTTTTTTCTTTTTCTTTTGCTATCTAATAAGATGACCCCTCCTGTTTCGGAAAGGGGCTGTCGTTTTCATTCACCTCAGAAGGCCTAGAACACTTGAGCTGCTTATGGGTTCAGCGTAAGTTTTGTGTCAAATTGTCGTTTTCATTCATCTAAGAAGGTATCGAATACTTGAGATGCTTATGGATTTTACGCAAGTTTTGTGTCAAATTATAAAGCTAATTAATGATTGAATTTTAGTTTATAAGCGTAAAAATGCGATGATAGATGCACGTGAATATCAAGGGCGCGAGACTTACGGGGATAGTGATACAAAGCGTAGCATTTCCCGTCTTGTCAAACTCATCTGTGCCTGACTATTAATAAAAGTATATTTTAGGGTAAACATTTGTGTGGGTATATTTAAGATGAAAATGTAAATGAATGGTCAGTTGCGTGGCAACTCTTATAAAGGGGGTACAATTACCCTGGACGGCGAGAAGACGAATCTTTAGTGCTTTTACGTCATTTTTTTAAAGTCAAATATGATGCCATACCTCGAGACTATTGGGGACTGGAGGCGAAAAATAAAACCTGCCCCAAGAGCCACCTATCCTCACTACGCCACTCTGAATGGTGTCTTTTGGACAGACCTCAGTATAGTAGTATGTGCTGTGCCTATTTTCGTTGAAAATGGTTACTCATCAGAGGACCATCTTATATTAACTCTATTTTATTGCCGAAATAGATGGCTTAATTTAAAGCATCACTCAATGTGACTTTCATTTTGGCGGTCATTCACCAGAGTCATAGTATCGGGAATCCGCGATATTTAAGAAAATAAGATTTGATTTAGCCAAATTAGGCATTTCGAGTCATGTTTTTTATACATTTCCTTGTCGTTCGTCCTTTCGTGACCGAAACCGATTTTGGAGGAGATTGATCCGCTCTCAGTTTTTATTTTACTTTCTCCAGCAAAAGTTCATTATTTGGATAGAACTGGAAAACTAATTTTGAATACCTGTCCCGTATTGTATATGCCTTAGAAAGAATTCCAAATATTGGCTCGTTTCGCAGAAAGAATCATTTCTGAGCCAGCTTTCGGGGGCCCCCCCCCCATGTTCATCCTTGTGGAAAACTGAACGCCACGAGGTTATTTTTCTTATTTAAACTACTTTAGAATGATCGTTTTTCACTCCTTTCCCGTCTCTCTTTACGTTTCAACATCATTATACGAGAGTAAGTCACAAAATATAAGAAAAAAATAATTTACCATGTTAATCACTTGTAAACAGTTTTATTTTTCAACATAATCTCCACCAATGTTGATGTACTTATCCCA
>BGPR01013385.1:29616-41912 GCA_013235015.1 Araneus ventricosus
TCATCCTTGTGGAAAACTGAGCGCCACGCGGCTATTTTTCTCATTTAAACTATTTTAGAATGAGCATTTTTCACTCCTTTCAACGACTCTCTTTACGTTTCAACATCATTATGCGAGAGTAAGTCACAAAAGATAAAAAAATAATTTACCATGATAATCACTTGGGAACAATTTTTCAACATAATCTCCACCAATGTTGATGCACTTATCCCATCTTTTCATCAGCGCCCCAATTCCAGCTGCATAAAAGTCTTTGGATTGCTGTCTCGTCCACAGAGGACTTCGTGTTGAACGTCGTCATCATCTGCAAAGTGTTTGCCTCCAAGATGTTGTTTTAGTGGACCAAACAGATGAAAATGGCTTGGGGCTAAGTCTGGTTGGTCAGTGCTACAGCATCCACCTTACAGCCCAGACTTAGCCCCAAGCGATTTTCATCTGATGATGAGATGACGACGACGTTCAACACGAAGTCGTACTGTGGATGAGACAGCAACGCAAAGAATTTTATGCAGCTGGAATTGGGGCGCCGATAAAACGATGGGATAAGTGCACCAACATTGGTGGAGATAATATTGAAAAATAAAATTCTTTCCAAGTGATTATCATGGTAAATTATTATTTTTTTTTCTTATCTTTTGTGACTTACTTAATGACTTACCCTCGTACTTTCTCATACACGAAGCGAGAAAAGAGAAAGTATCGCAAAAAATTCGACCTCTAGATTTTGATGGCTCTTCACGTTTCAAACCTCTCCGAATCTCATAAAACCCAACGAACTAGATGGGTGAATTTGATATGCGGTCTTCACACTAAAATTGCAGATTTTTATCAAGTTTTGGAGGAAATCCCTCCACTGGAAGTCTAGCTATCCATCCCTGTGCATGTGAATACTATAACTAGGGTTACCATACGTCCGAATTTACGCCACTGAATGAGACGAGAGAGAAATTTGGTTGTAATTTGGAGAACCTAACGTATTCGAAACAAATGACATCATTTCGCCGATGAAAGAAAATTCACTACAGGGGAGTGGTCTCCCCTAAACTTTCTCGTATACTTCCCCAAAAAGGTGCGGTTGGGGCCCCCCCCCCGCGTGGATAAAAAAAATTCGAACCTACTGTAACCCAGAATCCAATGACTATCGGAAGATTTTTCATTGTAGATTATAGCGATTGTAAAATATTTAGGTGAAGAATCATATTCAAAGAGATGCGTACCGATTTTCACTCTTGCCGGCTCAAGGACAAAGTGACGCAATCCTTCCGCGTGCACAGAGATTGCTACCAGTACGCATGCGCATGAAGAATCGGATTTAAAAAAATTGAATATGCAATTTGAACGCCTTTTTTTTAACCGATTGAAACGAAATTTGGGCACAGATCTTTAATTAATGTTAGCAACGGTCATACCAATTTTTATTCGTCTAAGCCGAAGGGTTTAGGAGATATAATTTTTACAAGTATGTGATTATACAGTCCGACAGTTCATCAACCCTTCGACGGATTTGGTCCAAACTTTGATATGCACCTACATTCATGATAAAACTGTGTACCAAATTTTATCCATTTAGTTATTCAAGTTTTTGAGTTATAGTGTTCACATGACCGCGGACAGACAGACTTCCCGTCGACGGATTTTGTCGAAAATTTGATAGAAACCTACAAATTGTGTGTAAAGATCACATACCAAATTTCATCCCTGTAGCTCTAATAGTTCTCGAGTTATTGTGTTCACAGACAAACACACAGACAGACATAATTCCAAAATTGTGTTTTTCGGACTCGGGGAGTTCTGAAACGTGGAGATTCGTCAAAATCTGGAGTTCGAATTTTTTGACAATTACAATACTTTCTCTTTGTATACTTCGTTTACGGGAAAGTAATTATAGTAACCCTAACTATAACTCATAAACGCCACAAGATGGAAGAATAAAATTCGGTGCATAGTTTTGTATCCAGAATTATAGGTGTGTGTGTCAGAATTTTGAACGAAATCCTTTAAATATCTGTTTATTCGTGTACATATGATCGTATTTACTCAAATACGCAACCATTTAAATGAAAATGATGTGTGTGATAGATGAAATGAAATTCGCCATTCGTGTTCATTAATGAGATAAATGAAATTTTTTGTTTGCTTTTTCAACCAAAATTTTAAATATGTATCGAATTTTGGACCCAGTCAGTCAAAGGAAAGATGTCCGAGATGCCAACTGGTTCTCCCCTAAACTTTCTCGTATACTATCCCAAAAAGGTGCCGTTTCCCTTACCCCCGCGTGGTTAAAAAAATTCGAACCTACTCTAATCCAGAATCCAATGACTATCAGAAGGTTTTTCACTGTAGATTAAAGTGATTCTAAAATATTTACATCAAGAATCAAAGAGATGCGTGCGATTAAACGCGAACCGATTTTCTACTCTTACTGTCTCAAGGACAAAGTGGCGTAATCCTACCACGTGCACAGGCATTGCTACCAGTAGGCATGCGCATGGAGTTCGTTTCAAAAGGAAAAAAGTATACGATTATACAGACCGAAAGACAGTCAGCCCGTTGACGGATTTGGCCCAAAAATTTTACGGACCTACATTCATGACGATGAAGTTGTGTATGAAATTTTATCCATCTAGCTATTCAAGTTTTTGAGTTATAGTGTTCACATGACTTCGGACATACAGACAGAGGACGGATTTTGTCCAAAATTTGATAGAAACCTACAAATGATGTATAAAGACCAAACCACATACCAAATTTCATCCCGCTAGCTCTAATAGTTTTCGAGTTATCGGTTTCACAAACAGACATAGTTCCAAAATTGTGTTTTTCGGATTCAGGGAGGTCTAAAACGTGGAGATTCGTCAAAATCTCGAGTTCGAATTTTTTGACGGTTACAATACTTTCTCTTTGTATACTTCGTATACGAGAAAGTAAAAAGAGCCACATCGAGTAAGAGGACGAGTAGATAATATTGCTTCTGTTTTATTGCATCTCCATTCATGTCAAGCTTTGTGCTTATATTGAACTTTATTAAGGAAATATTTCATTATGTTTCGTACATGATATTGATTCACCAACTTCGGTGAACAATGTTGCTCTTGCCAATTCATTATTTGTTTTGATATGGGGTGTTTTAAACATGAATAGAAGGAACTAAGTTTGTTTTACTTGCCTTGCAGGTATACTTGCTGATGTTGATAGTGGTGTGATTCGGGAATGCTAGGTTCTGCGCTGCGCGTTTAAGCGATGCAAGGTTTGATTTTTAGTATGGGAATTTTGTTTCGAGGGAAGGTGTAAGTGAAGACGTGCAGTTCGCGTGAAATATCTCCACCGATTAAGCGGAAAACGCTTTTTAAGATAAGCCAGAGCGTACCAGCAGCATCGAGCATCATGTTATTCGAAAATGCAATGGCTCCCTGCCCAGCCCATGCGATATGAATAAATATCTTTTTTCGGAGTGGGGGCGATGCCATCTGTTCTCATATCAGGCTGCAGAAGGGCGGTTGAGGGGGCCCCTTTTGGGTTAGCCCCATCATTCTCTCAGTCCCCCCAGCTCGCTTGACAGCTGAATGGCCGTGGGCTGCCTGCCTTTGATCCTGCCGGGGTGGGCCGCGTTTAGGGGGTTTATTGCCACACGAGCTCTGAAATTAGGAAAAAAGGAACGTTTTTCGGGGTGTTCCAGTCCCACTCTCCCACCCACATGGCCGGGAGAGTTTGCTTCTTCGGTCTGCCTTCTTCTGCGGACTGGATATCGATCGGCCATCGGCTTGGGGGAAATAAATAAATAAATAAAAATGAACGAGAGAAAGAAGAAGTATTTTTGCATCTTCCCTGTGTGTCGTGTTTTCCTTTTCTTCTGGCCGCCGTGTGCGCGATCCCCGATAGATGGGCAGAGATGGACTTACGTACATCAAGGCGGATTTTCGTGGGATTGGCCATTGTTGCTGTCCAAAGGGGTAAGTTGCCATCATCCGATATCCTTTTATTGGGACTCGCAGCTGTGTGGCGGATTCACCTGGATTTCTGGTCGCGGACCCGAAATAAGTTTGCCCGGTTCGAATCCTGAGTGAATAAATACTGCAGTCTGGAATATTCATCAGCTGTTCTCCCCTCCGTCCAACTTCAGTTGTCCGACCTGCCTTTTCCCCTCCTAATTATGCAAAATCAAATTTTGCGGAAATTTGGTTTAGGTGTCGGGCCTTGCATCTTTTTAACCACTTAACTGAATAGTTTTCTTTGCTATCTAATAAGATGACCCCTCCTGTTTTGAAAAGGGGCTGTCGTTTTCATTCATCTAAGAAGGCATAGGATACTTAAGATGTTTATGGATCCTACATATTTTTTGTGTCAAATTATAAAGCTAATTAATGATTCAATTTTAGTTTATAAGACTAAAATTTCGATGCACGAGTATTCTCGGGCTGTTAAGTTAAGCGGTTAAATGTATGTATGTCGTTTCCAAATTGAAAATGGCAAACTACATCTCCGTATTCGATTTTGTTTTCTCGTTTTCGAACAAGTTTGTTTTACTGGTAAGAAAATGTTTCTCTTGTAAACAACGCAAAATTTAAAAAAAATGAAAACCGTCGGAAGTAATAATCATTACAGTTTCTGCCTCATACGGCAGAAGTTAATTTGGAAAGAAACCGTCTTCTTCCTTCAGCAATATTTTGTGATTTGAACTCGGTTTCAAAGGCGCAGCGCACCATCGGTATATTCAATTATTAAGAGTAATGTGCAAAATAAGACCAGTCAGTTTTGTTTTGTAAGTTTTTATACATTTCGAAATATGAAAATAACGGATTCCTCGATTTTTTAATAAAGCGTACGTCTAATTTTTGCGAAGAAAAACTGGCAAATTGGACAACTATAAAGAAGTGTTATTTAAAATATATTTTATATATCTTTTAAGACTTATCGGCTGTAGAAAAGTTTTCATTTTGGGAGGGATTACTTTAGAACACAAGTAAGAATTTTTTTTTTTTAATTATCAGAATGGATTTCAGAAATAACGATTCATTGTATATGGGAAATTATCGGGGCTTTAAAGAACTTCCATTAACTGAAGGTAATACGTTGATGAACTGTGTCTTTCAGGTTATGAATGGTGTAAATAAATGCCATAAATTCGAATATCGTATTGGAATGTCTAGCGAATTTATTGGTATTAGTTTATTTACTTATTCCCCTGACGGAAACTTAGATAACGTTTTGCAAACGTCGCAAAAATCTATTTCTGCTGCGCGTTATATAATTTTTATCCAAATGGAATAAAATAAAATTTATGAACAACGAAACTCATTTCGTCGTTGGATCGTTCGTTATTATTTTTTCGTTTACGTGACTCATTTGTCTATTTAATGTGTACAATCTTGAGGTATAGTCTTTAGATTCTTATGCTTTTCTTCTAAATTTTCGATTTCTATAATTCCGAAGTCTGTTTAATGTGTACAATCTTGAAATCTTTGTTTCAATCTTTTCGATTTCTATAATTCCGAAGTCTATTTAACGTGTACAATCTGGAGGTATAGTCTTTAGATTCTTATGCTTTTCTTCCAAGTTTCCGAAGAGATAGTTCCTATAAAACTAGTTAATATTTTTTATTATTATATCAGTTTTAAGTGCGTTTTAGTGGAATTTGAAAGATCTGCATTTAGTCGGTAATCAGATGTCATCAAGTCCGGATTTTCGATTGCCATAGCCGAATCCGGCTCTTGTGTCTTTAAATAGAATACAACCAACCGGATTTTCGGCGCTTTATTTAGCTTTTGGCTCATCGCATCTTTTTGCACTCTTATTCATTTCTGAAGGAATGGCATTGAGCATTTAATACCAATCTGAGGTTTTGTTCATTTCTGAACAAGTTGTAGCGCTGGTTTTTCAAGTTATTCACTTGATGAATGACACTTCCTTTATGAAATATTTGTCTTAATATTATTTTTTCTTTTACTTTTTCGAAAACCCTTCTTGTTGGAAACGTGTTAAAAAATTGCATCGTGTTCTTGTAACTAAATACAGCATAACCATATTTCTTATTTCGTAAAATGACCGGGTTCTTTTTTAAAAATCTGTTTATCCAAAAATGTTTCCAGAGATACAGTTTAGATATCTATTAATTAGTCCTGAAAAGTCTTGCTGGTTATTTCGATGAAAAATTTTGTGTTTTATATGTTGTCGATTAGGTTGTTTTTCTATTAAGCTGAGCTTAATTACCAACCTTAATTGCTTATGTTGTTTTATTTGTCTGCAACTGGAAAAAATATCTCATTGAATACCTCTTTTAATTACAGATAATATTTAATTGGCTGTTATACCCGTCATTGCTAGAGATGTTTTCTTGTTTAATTTTAACTTGGTATTACCCTAACATATCTACTAATAATAAAGGAGAATACTATGTGTGTTGGCTCTCTACAGGCCAGACGCTGGACCTAGAGCTACAAAATTTGGCACAAACATACTTTGGGAGGGTGGGAATGTGCACCTCGGATCCCCTTTTTAGAAATTTTAATTAATTAAAAATTAAGCGAAATTCTGGCGTTTTTCCTTATTAACTTTCGAAATTATTACAACACAAAAATTATTTTTACACCATCTGAAAGTGCAAAAAATTATCTTTTCAGTGATATTAATTAAGTTGCCGTACAATTTTTTCCCTCTAATTGTAAAGAACTTTCAAAAATATTTTTTGGCATAATTTGCAACAATATTTATTCAGTGTTTCAATCCAATTCAAATAGTTGAAAGCTGAAGTAATAACCTAATACATTTTGCTTTCATATTTTATTTCATCGGAATTTTTATGGAATCTGTAAGAAAAAAAAGCTATGAGATATTAAGAAATATATCCAGTATGCTAAATGATTATGGTTGCTATGTTTTCATTCTTTTTATCAACATATTTTAATCCAGCTAACATGTCGCCGGACATAAATTGTGCTTGCCAATTTAATGTTGAAATCAAATGCACATTTTGCATGAGGAATAAGAAAGTGAAGTTGGTGCAGACAATTTGCAATTAGATGTTACATGACACGGAGAGTTACTCGACTCCATTAGGGGTATTTATGTAGACAATTAACAGAACAGATGCAAGGCTTCAAAGAACACGGTTTGGATATTTATCACAATTTGAAATTTAAAATTGCTTTGTTAAGGGAACCATGAATTTCAAATGATTACAAGTTATTAATAATTTTTAAAGAATGATAGAAATTTTAAAGGAGGCAACCAAAAAAATGATTTAAAATATCAGTAATTTCATTCTGTACGAATGACATTAATGATACAATAATCTTTTCTAAAATTAACTATTCAATTCACTGTCTCCAAATCCTCCCGTGTACTTCACGTGATGTATCTTTAAGCAAAATTTGAAAAAAATTTATTCAGTATTCGGATTTCTATGGGGAGGGGGGCGATTGTGTTGCTGAAATCTGGAATTTCCGGATTTGTTTTTCAGAGATTCACTGTCTATATCAGATTTTGTTTTAGATAAAATATTTCACTAAGATATTGCGAAAATGTAAGACTTTTAAATTATGTTTAGTTCAATGAGAAAATGAGTGAAAATCCAGTCATTTTGTTGAAATATATGTGAATGTGCATCACCTTAACATTCTGAGTCATGTCGGATTTTTACTCCATGCTGTTTTTCGAGATTCTTGTTTATTGCGCGTAAACTATATATCAGTTTTCACCTTTGTTTAATTATTTAAGTGAGGTGGCATAACCGATATTGGGCAGGGGTGCTTCACATTTTTGTGCCCCTAGCAGCAGCGGCCATGACGTAGAGGGTATTATGGCCCGTGACTCACGTGCATCGATCGTTTCGCGTGATTGGAAGCGAGAAATTCTCGCCCACTAATCGGGAAAACCGCAGATACTGTGGTCACTGGCAGATCCTTCTCTAGGAAAAACAAAACAAATTATCCTGCTGTTGTCCGTTCTCGTTTTACAACGATGCCGACGAGGTGGTCTTAATTCCTTTTATTTCGTTTCTGTCATTTTTGAAAATGCTTTTCAGTTTGATGTTCCTAATTAGTCTGGCAACCCTACAATACTGTGTTAATTTTTTTGTCGTATGAATACTAAAACTTATTTCTTGAAAACGGGAACGCCTACATTTTTATACCTGTCGATCTCTAATAAAGGAAAAACATATTTTGATCATTTGCCGCTGTGCGACGATGAATAGCAGCCCAAATAACTTACATCTTTGCTCTGAGAAAGCTAGTTGTTTTGCACAATATGGTAACACATTTCAGACCATTAATTCATCGAAATATCGGTTTTCCTTGTTAATAAGTTAAAATGGAGGGATTCATAGGCACTATTATTGAAACTACGAAAGAATTGCATGGAATACTTATGTTTCTCAAATAGGCTATACTCTTAGCTTAATCAAAGCAACATCTAATTTCCAGCATAAAATATACTATGTAAAGATAATAGCAGAAACACAGTTATGAAGTATTTAATATAACTGTATCATACTCGAAATGTTAAAAAGTTAAAAGTCGGTCTGACCTTTTTTAAATAAAAGTTACCCGGCTTTCCATGAAAAACAGCAACTCTAAATTGATGTTCCATTTCTGATAAATTGCTATCGAAAAATCAGTTTTATTTACTTTTTTTTCTCTTTTGAACGGAAAATTTATGAATAAAATTGATTCCATGTGATAATAAAAAGGGCAATGTGTGTGGCGGAATTTTCACCTTGGGTCACTTTTTTTTTTCCTATTATTCCTAACAAAAGAATTAGCTTTTAAGGTAAATTGTTATATTTCTCGAAAACAGGCAAGAGATTCTTCCGCGGTTTTCCGCTTTTTTGTCTTTTTCCGCTTCTAGTTTTCATCATTGTCTTCTTTACGCGTTTTATTAAATGATTTACCTTTTTTCTATTTCGCGCGCTTTTCCTCTTTTTTCATTTTTTTGCAATTTCATGCCTGCGGAAAACAGGAAGCATTCACTGTGTATTGGGGATGCATTCCCCCTGTCCCTCTTAAAACTGGGATGGGCAAACTTTTTTAGGAGTGGGCCAAAAAAAATTTTTTTTTCCGGCCTAGTTTATTATAAAATTCAAGGAGGTCTCAAAAATATTATGTAAAAAATTCTTTAACAGTAATGCGAAGAATGAAGTTGTGACTGCATTTCTAAAAGCTATATTTTGCTATAACTGTAGCATTTCTAATAGCTATACACTTTCTATACTATTAATTAAAAATTTTGGCGGGGCGCGGTTTGCCCATTATTGCCTTAGGAGCATTTGAAAAATTTGTTGAATTTTTAATTTGCCGCGTTTTGAATTTTTTAAAGAAAAAGTTTTGGGCGTCTCGTGAAACTAAACTCTAAGATCTGATATTTTAAGAACAACGTATTTTTGAAGCTTCCTAATCAAATGGAGAATTTAAAATGTTTTAAATCAAAATTCCATTACTATTGCAATTCTGATGATGAGTTTTCTAAGAAAAACCAAAGGTTTCGAGGTTCAAAAATATGATCAGGATTTTTTTAAACCCTTTTTGAAACTTGTTAGACACCTTGAAATTGATTGATTTCAGTTATTATTGAGAATAAACTTTTAATTTCGAATCGATAAACAAGAAGAGTAAACGGATAACATAGTTTTAACGAGTCCGACGATTTTTAATTTTCTGTACATAATGACGGTCTTTTTAATTGCCGTTCATATGGAACGTTTTGATAGTGTTGTCCAAACGTATGGAATAACTGAGATCCTTTTTCTGCGTTACCGTTGAATAAGATGATGAAGTTGTGTTGAGGCTACGAAAACGAATTCAGTGTTATGCGGATTCACGTTTAACCCCTTTTCATACGATTTTATCTAACCTCCTAAATCCACCACCCATTTTGGATATTTTTTATTATTTCAATCTACTTAAGATGGTAAACGATGCTCGAGACATTTAAGTGTGTCCAGGTGTTTTTTGTATTTAAAATTAATTGGTACGTTGACTTAAATGCGGATTTAAATAGCAAAAGAATAGTACTTCGGAAACTAATTTCTTAACATTAAATATCGATAATCTTTGTTTTAAATTTTTTTTATATACGGTCTTTTTATTTATAAGTAAAAACGGCATGTTATATTAAAATTCCGAACATTTTGATAAATGTGAAGATCTTTTTAGTTGTGCAATTCACAATGAATATTTATCATGACATATACGTTAAGTGGTATGTTTTATAAATCTAAATTTATTTTGCAGTTTTTGTGTTCATGTTCGGGAAACAACATTAATGAGTTGGTTGATAAACTGTTGATTCTGCTAACAAGCATTGAAAAGGATACAACATTGTATAAGCTTTATCTATGTTGGCATGATTTGGCGCGACTTGATGCAATGTAAACGTACGTCATATGGTGGTGAATGTTATAGGTTATATAACAACAGAGGCGTAGCGAGGGGAAGTGTCGCCCGGGGCGTACTATAATTATTTCGCCCCCCCCCAGACATCAATTGTATAGGCAATGATAAAGGGCGCACTGGTATTATTTTTTCAATTAATTATCATATTCCTCGTTAAAAAGTGGCGTAAACACACTAAT
The DNA here is from genome assembly GCA_013235015.1 of Araneus ventricosus. Taxonomy (NCBI): domain Eukaryota; kingdom Metazoa; phylum Arthropoda; class Arachnida; order Araneae; family Araneidae; genus Araneus; species Araneus ventricosus. The sequence continues at coordinate 40,184 of BGPR01013385.1, forward strand.
ATTTTGTCTCCATGGCGCCCGGGGCATCTATACCCCCCCTTGCCCCCGGTCGCTATGCCACTGTATAACAATAAATGTAATAAGATAACTCTAAATGATAAACTGTCAGGTTTTTTTTCTTGTGGAAAAAGGAATCCTCATCCATCAATCACTTTTTTAGCAGACGAGACGATGTTACCTCTCTGATTAATCCGCACATTTACCTGCCATTTATATATTTGAAATAATTTGGTAAAAAAAAAAAATCACTGAGTCCACGGGGCTCAACCACTCCATCGATTTCGATAGTTTTTATTTCATATGAATGCTTATGACGTCTAGATATGTCATTAAGGGTCGTCTATCCCCCACCCCCATTTTCGAACGAAATCGAAAAAACATTTCTCCACTATACATTCTCTATATGTTTTTTCGATTTCATTCGAAAATGGGGTGGGGCCTAGCGACTCTTGATGACATATCTAGACGTCATAAGCATTTCAAATGAAAAAAAAATGTCGAAATTGGTCTGGTGGCTGGGGCTGACGAACTGTCTGAGGGGTTTACCATATTATTTTAAATATATAAATCTCAACAGTTCCATCACAATGGCGTGTCAAAAATGTTATAAAATACTTATTGTAGGTGATGGAAACTGTTTATTTAGGGCGATATCATTCTGTATTTATGGATCTGAAGCCTTTCATGGCAAATTTCGTGAAAAAGGTATACAAAACATTATAACTAGATGGGGTTTATTGAAAGATTTTACAATTTTAAAGGAATCTGTTGTCTACAAAGAATATAAAATCTACTATGGTTTCACTGATCTTCATCCAGTATTTAAAACTGAAAAAAGTAGTGACTGAGGGCCTCGAAGCAGCCAGGTGGCAAGGACAGTGCTGAGCAAAGTAGGTGCTGGGCGCGAATTCGCCCTGAGAGCGGCTAGTTAGTAATTCCAGTAAAAAATGCACAAATTCCATAAACTAACGATGTGCGCAATAGACTCGTCACCAATATGTGTTCTGTACTAAACCGTAATTTGACCCTCTATTAATCGAAATTTGTAATATATATGCTTACCAGATTAGGTTAATTCATTTTCTTCTGTTTTATTTTACTTTTAACGCATTCCAGCGTGAATTTTTCTTACAGAACACTCATTTACATTCTCATTAGGACGAATTATTATAGTGATTAATATCAAATTAGTAGATTAAATAAATAGTGATAAATCATCAAAAAATGAATGACAATATATTACCATAAAATAGATTTTATTTCCAGGCGACCGTTTAAGGATGTCAATGATTGCGACTAACGGGAAAATCGAAGGTTTGTCTTTGAGAGAATATTGTTAGGTAGATGGATCCATGGCACTTTTAGAAGCAGCGCCTGCATGCAGTATTATCAACGAGATGACTAAATGTTTGCGCTCATCTTTCCAAAACGAGAGTAATCCCGAGGTCTGTAATTGGTTGATCGGGATGCACGAAAGTGCGATCTCTTTCCCGGATTCCGCAGAGGCGACTCTCTTGAAAACAGGATTAAGATCGCGAATCTTGTTCCCTTCTTCTTTTGCGGCCGGGGGATTAGGGGGTGGGTATTGATTTTGCGCCGCCTCTCCCTCCTGAATTATCAAGAGAGGTCTTAGGTGCCCGCCTGCCAAGTGAAACCGATGTGTTTTATTGCTCCTCTACAATTCTGAGCGCCCTCTTAAGAATACCATTAACGTGAATTTTTTACAAAG
>BGPR01013386.1:0-41912 GCA_013235015.1 Araneus ventricosus
TTTCTTAACTAATGCTTAGAACGTTTAAAATTGGGGCAATCTTGGCTTAAACTCTGTCCCTCGTCTTTATCTATTTCAGAATTTGTTCTTTTTTCGCTCCCGTTTTTAAAAAAATTATTGAAAAAAGATATCATTTGGATATAACATAACGGGAAGACATGAGACTGAAGCTAACTAAATTGGAACCTAATATAAAATCTCTTTGCATCAAGCGCAAGGATCTCACTAAATTTATGTACTAAATAATTACTAATTAATAAAATAATATAGAAAAATCTTTCATTAAAATTATTCGTACTTGCAATTTTAGTTCTTCATTCTATGTCTTGAAAATTTACTTATTATGTTTCTGAACAATTTCCTAGTTTTTTCTTCTTAAAACCTATCGCTTAAGATTCTTCAGTGAACAATTCAATTTTTGAGTATTAAAATTTATGTATATGTTACATGGGGGGCATAAGAATTTTAGAAAGATTTTAGTGGGACTTGGCACAGAAAAGGTTGGGAAACATTGTTATAGGAAGTATAATATTATAGTAATTGTTAATTCAGTTTCTATTTACATAACAGATGTAGGAAAAAATGAAGGTACTTCATATCGTATGTACCTATATAAGGGAATAAAAAAGCCTTTTTTAGATTTAATGCAAAAAATTATTTGTTTACTGCCAACTAAAGTAGAGTCTCCCTATAACGAAATCGCTTGGTTCCAGTTGAAAAATTCGCTATAGGGAAAATTTCGTTATACGGAGATTAGAGATTTTTGCAGTTATTTAAGTAAATGTTACAAACCTTTTAGTATGTGCTATAAGTTCAAAAATATTTAATTATGACTTTCAATTAAAAATGAAGTAATATTTATTATAAATTTGTTAAAATTATACTAATTTTTATTGTTTAAATAAAATGCTCAAAAGTGAAGACAATTCGCCAATTACCCTTCACATAGCATTCCATTGTTATGTGTTATCCCTGGAATGAACAATGCGAGTGGTTCCAGAAACAGTCACATATGAGCGATTTGTTTGCACAGAAATTAGCAACTTTCTTCAAAAATGACAAAAATCGAAAAGATGGAGGTCTGAAAAAATTCGTTATATGGAGGCAACCACTTCGTTATATGGAGAATATTTTGAATGTTATTTAACATTCCGATTGAAAATTTTGTTATAGGGAGAAATTCGCTGTAGGGAGACTTCGTTGTAGAGAGACTCTACTGTATATTGCCTAGCACACAGAAAAGCAAACTAAGTGCGCACTTTAATTAGCATGTTTAATTATTTCTTTCAGATCATTACGTCAAATGTTGTTTAATGACTTTTCGAAAAATTCAAAAATCTGTGAACATATATTACTCTGTATAACTCTTCAAATAATACATATTCCCCTAAGGCATATTAAATATATAAGTTATTTTCTAGAGTATCAACTATAAAAAGTTGTTAAAGAACTTAGTATTTGGCCAAGCCAAAAGCATTTAGACCTTCCTCTTTATAAATCGAATTTGTTACGTAGATTGCAATATCATGACAAAAGATAGTATTCAACTTTTGTTCAGTCGTAGGATATTATGCTGTTTGTAATTTTTGAAATATATTTCCTCTTAAGTATATATATATATAACAAATAAGAAACAATCATAACAGAATTGTAAAAGCAACAAATCAACATAAACATTCATAGTACAAAATGTCAAGAAAAAAATCTGTAGGAAGAAAATGCTGAGAGTTCTTATGGAGAGAAAATAAACAAAAGGGGGATATATATGCAAGGGGAAGATAATATAAAACACAGCGAATGTGCAATAATGCTGCAATTCAAGAAGATTTGTGGAAAATATATCAATCTCATGAAAATCAATCAATGTTGAAATTAAATGGAAAGACTAGATAATCAGTAAAAACGTATAGATGCTCATCAGGGTAAGTAAAATCTTTACGAACCTAAACCTTACTAAAAAATTAGAGAAATCGTAATGTTTTCTGCGAACAGTGCTAGCATAAAGATAAAAACACTATCCTTTACCACGAACATTATGATAGACCAAGAATTCGAATGAAATACAAAATATTAGAAATAATTTTACGAACCTAAGACTGAGCCAACAGGAGACGTGACAAAGGAATGAACCTAACGCATCATTTCCCCCTTCAATTCTGACCCAAAATTTGTGCAATCACATTGAAAGTTAGAGATTCTGTCAAGTAGAGTATTTTGAATGAAACTTTTATAAATTGAAAGGTTATTCCAATCTCACTCTAATAGCATTCTAATTTTGAAGAAACTGACACGTAAAAGTTATCCTTAAAAACTTTCTTTTCACCTTGATTTTTCTTGAAAACTTGCTCAGCAGTGTGAAACAAGGGAAAGTTATTCAACTTGAAGGATAGCTATGAATATTAAGAATACAAATATTTATTCAGTAAAAAATGGTAACTGAATTATAATTCTGGCATTAAAAGTTGAAAAAAAAATGACTTCTCATCATATTGGAAATGAAAGAAAGACTGTTATCTCAAAGAATAAAACTATCATAGCAATATTCAAATTACATTTATGTAGTTCACAAATGAGATTTTGTGTTCTTTTTGTTACACAAGAACAAATAATTAATTTAAACCATTAAAAGTCAATTATAATAGGTATTCTGATATTTTGACTTATATGAATTCTTCTTGCTTGTCAATGATATATTTATAATATTAATAAAGTGGAATAGAAAATAAATATTTTTTATTTTATAAATTCAGTAGCTGGTGCTGAAATTAAACTACTAGATTTGCTGGTGTAGTGAAACACTCTATTCATAATGATTTATACATTGTAAATTTTACTGTTTGTATGAGTGTTTCTTTAAATTTTATAGTAAAATGTCAAAACGCAAGCAACTTGTTTAAATTTCTGATTGGCAATTGAGTTACCCTTGGAAAATTGCTCTGTAGTAAAGCAATATTTAATGTTAGATTTCCCATTTCAAAATGGGATCATTGAAGAACCCATAAATCTAAATTAAGTTTATTATAATTTGGAAGTAAAAGAACAAATATTGATGCTTGAACTTCAGACAAATGTTAGCTATACAGATTGTATGTATATTCTGCTCAATATTTATTACTTTCTCTGAAAAAAAAAATGTTACTGATTGTAAGAAATTTGTAAAGACTTTTCTAAGTACTATTTACTTTTTTTTCCAGATCATGAAGATTATGTTAATGTGAAAAGCTTACCAGTGTTTGAGATACCTTCTTCTGAAAAAGCTAATAATTTTCCTCTGTCTCAGATTGATATATTTAAATCACTTTGTCAGTGTATGGCTAAAATGATGAGGTATTTTTTTTTATCATTTTTATTCTTAAAATATCTAGTTTATTTAGAATTCAAAATATAGACAGTTTTGAAAAAAAATAAGCACATTTTCATAAAGCCTTTTAAAAGGAGAAATTTTAGCTTTTGTTTAAAAAAAATAATATATTGTAATAATAAAGATAAATGCAGTTTTGATTAAAAGTTTGCAAAATTTTAATTAGTCCTATTTTAATGAATGTCAGTATCATTTGCATTTCATTTTGTGATACTTGTGACAAAAATGTATTTAAGTTATTAATTTCAGGCCAATGTCAAGTTAGAAGGAAAATCATATAGTAAAGTGTAATAAATGAAATTGCAGTAAAACTTCTCCAAGTAGCCACCCCTCTTAACGGCCACTTTTGTTTGACATGGAATATTTGGTTCATACACATCATCTTAAAATAACCTCTATTAACAGCCATTCAAACCTGTCTGAGGGTTCAGGTTGGTTGCTTGTTCAACTTCAAAGAAGTATGTTCCGCTCATCTTTTGGAACTTTTATTAAGAGAAAAGGGAAGAAAGAGCACAAAGTTGACATAGTCAAAAACAACGGATCAAAATTAATCATTCGTTTCCCAGGAGAGAGAAGTGAGCTTCTACCTTTCTTGTGATTGGGCATTTAAGAGTCGTTTGTGCCTTTCGGGCTTTGATTTGGACTCTGACCAAGAAGCTGCTGATAGGGATTGTGACCGTCGGCAAATGAAACTTTCAGCTCAACAGGCTTTTTATGAAAAACGGATTTTATTCTTGCCCATTCCTCAGCAACCGTCGGCAAATGAGACTTCTCATTCAACTGGCTTTATGAAAAACGAATTTTATTCTTGCCCATTCCTCAGCAACTCCCAACAAAATGATTAGGGATTTATTTTTCCAATTGAAAAAGCTGAAAGATCCAAGCACATGCAAATTGTAACTTTTTATTTTAACTTAAAAAAAACTTAGATTGAAAGGTACTCTTATTTCAATCCTATTTTGCTTGGTTGTATTTCTTTTGTGATATCTTGGGATCTTATTAGGGAATCTATACAAATATTTTTCTTTGGGTGATTCTTAAAATTCTCTTTATCCGAAATAGTGAATTAGGGCTCGTTTAAAAAGCATTTTGTTCTCCCAAACATGAAATCCCTTAATAGTGGCCAGTTTTCCTTAGAATGGAGGGTTGCGACTGTTGGGAGGTTCCACTGTTCAAATTTGTATTTTAAAGAAATCTTGTAAATGGTTGTTAAAAAATCAATTTATCATAAATGTTTTAAATTTGTTGTTACTGTCCATCTTTTATTGCACATTATTTTATATCTAATCTACCAACCACCGTCTGCGCGTCGTGCTAAATCACCATGGGAGTGCTGTTACTTACAGTCGTACACTGTTTAGTGAGGATTTTTGCATAACTTTAAATTTTGTCATTTCTCTTTAGTTTTGAGTTAAATAATAGTTAATACTTATTTTTAGATTTTTGACGTGATGACGGTTATTTTAATTAAGAATTTACTAACTTTTAATTAACTTTAAAACAAATTTCATCAATTATTTTTTTACGTCCCCTGCTCTCATTTACAAGAATTGAACCGTCATATTTTATAAATAATGAAACTGAACCATTTGGCAAATGTTGCTATCTGTACTCAAAGACAGGTTAACTTAACAGTTCAGGAAATGTTACAGAGCATATCATTCTGCTCTTGACAAATGGTCTTGAAATAATCCTGATGTATTTTTAAGTAACTGATATATTTTAGCAGAATTTTGTTTTTGTTACCAATGTTTAATATTCCTAATAATAAAAGTGTATTTTCAAAGCAAGTGTTGCTTAGTTTCATACAGCTTCTTTTCCCCCTTCTGTGCGTGATTATGGAAATCTAAATTTGACTTGGATTTATTCTGAGAAACGGGCATTTTGTTTTATTGTCTTGCAAGTTTAAATTTGATGACTATCTCTCTTGGGGCTAATCCTATCTGCAATCTGTTCAGAACTGGGTCAGATTTATCTAGACCTATAACGGACAATGTTTGTTTGTTTGTGTGTGTGTGCGCACATGATGTCCAGACGAATCTATTGCACTCACAGCCATGAAATTTGGCACACAGGTAGTCGTAAAGGTGACTCAATGCACCTTGAAGCTGCAATTTGAAAATTTAAGCTAGAAAATTTTTTATTTAGTGTTTTGGGTCATTTTTGGCACATTTGCCGCTGTAGTATCATTTCTAATGATCGTTGAAAAACAATCGATGCACCATCGGATGTAAAAAAAAAAAAAAATTTTTTTTGTTCTAATGAAGTTTGTTTTAAATTTCCCAAAATTGGCTGAATTTTGAGAAATTTTTAAATAATAGCCACTTTTCCTTTATATTTTTAACTTTCATACTTATTTTCTTGTATCCAATGTTCTAATAACACTAGCATTTTCAATTTTTTTTTTAGGTATGAACCGGAATATTTATCCATATTTTAAAACAAGAATGGTTAAAATATCTTTTTTTTTCTCCGATTTCCTGTGAATTTTTTTATTGATCAGGTCAAAACATTTTCTCTTGCATATCTGAATTGACGACGCTTTTGACCGACCCAAGGTTACTCTTGGTTCCCAGAATGCATTCCTGCCATCCAAATTGGCTGGCGGTGCCAAGTGAAAGTCACGTCATATTCTTGGATCATTTTATTGTGTCTTCTAATCTTAATTACTTCACTTTACTGATCCAAGAATCATTTGATTTATACTTTCTGATAGTTGCTCATATATGCTGCTATCTTTAGTTAAAAGAACACGTTATTCATCTTGCTCAAGTTCCTGCGTTTACTTTCACTAAAAATCGAGGGCAAAATCAATAATATATATTATGATTTCGTTTTCAAAACTTTGGGCTTTTTTCATCTTGTTGGAAGTCATTGTTCCACGGGCAATGCCTTTTTTTTGTGCGTACTGTTAGTATATTATATTTTCACACGTTGGCTGCTGATCATCCACTTTGACTTGCACTTCTGTTTCACATTTATTATGTAATTGGGTCATTCCATTGTGACTAACGTAACTTTTGAAAGATTTTAACAAGCTATAATATGACAAAATACTCTTAAATAATCTCTGATGAAACCTTTTATCCTAATATAATATGTAACACTAGTCAGTATAACATATCCATGCAGAATTTATTTTAAAAGATAATGATTTAACCAAATTAAATTTTTAACATTGTGACTAACGTAACAATATAGTTACTAAATTGTTACGTTAGTCACAAAGTTAAAAATTTAATTTAATTTGGTTAAATCATTATCTTTTAAAATAATTTCTGCATGGATATGTGACTAGTGCCATATTATATTAGGATAAAAAAGGTTTCATCAGAGATTATTTAAGAGAGAGTATTTTGTCATATTATAGCTTGTTAAAATCTTTCAAAAGTTACATTAGTCACAATGGAATGACCCAATTAGATTACCCCTTCTTTACTATAGTTAACCCATTAATTGCAGGTGTGGTTTATAAATCAGATGTATAACAAAGTACAGGCAGGTTTTTTAAAAATTTTTCTTTTCCTCTCCATCACAAGGATTTGATAAGAAAATGACCGGCCAATGCCTGGTAATCTGCTAGTTGTTTATATATAGAGAGATATATATTAATATATTCTTTTTTTTTTTTTTTTGTCATTTTTATATTTTAGCAAGTTCTTGAATGTCCCTGCTTTGGAAATTTTTTATTGATCTGATTTTATTTTTTCTGTATGTAGATCATTATTTTTGTACTTACACACACGGCAAAATAACACTCAAAAATATGTTTTGAAAAGCAAAATATGGAGGTGATGCAAGAAACTGAAAGAAGTTGAAACAAAAGGAGTACGAATGAGACAAAATATTTGAAGGAGCTGTATCACTGGCATTTTTCCAATTTTGAAATGCAGTATAATAAAAGATTCAATTCGTGTAACAACTTCCTCTTCTTGAGATTTAGATATCGTGTAATAAATTTGGTGTACCCGAAGTTTATATTTTTAAAAAAATGGCCTCTGGTTATTGGCGAAGCATATCCAGAGAGTCTTTTGTGTGCTGGCAAGTAAATCTGTCTTAGACTCTAGTTTAGGGTGACTAAAACTCTCTTGGTCTACTCTGGTTTTGGAAGAAAACATGTTTTCTATTACAATCTTACTAAGTTCAGCGAAGGTTGACAATCATCTCACTTTGGATAGGAAAAATTTTCTTTATTGAAATTGCAGATTAAACTGTTAACATTTCAATGAATTTTTACTGTCTGGCCCCTTAAAGAATTAAGTTCAAATCCCTTATAATGCTGTATTTTTTTAATATTATTTCTTTTCCAGTTCTGAAAATCGTTTTGTTCGTCTACCAATTGAAGGACTTCTTGAAATTCTGCATAGGGTATTCAGAATGGAGAAGATAATAAAGGTAGATATTCCTTTGGTTTTTAGAAGCTTTCGTTACATATAGTGCAAATATTCGCAGGGAGTAAAAAAAAAATGTATAAAAAATTACATTCATTCTTGTGGTTCCCTCTCCTTCCCGTTCGTCAGTTTCACAAATCCAGATAAATCTCCTTAACCCCGGAATGGTAACATTGAGTCAAATTGACTCCTTTTCCCATTCAAAATGTGAAGTAATGTTGACATTCCAGGGTTAAAGATAATGATATAATTTGTTTCAATCAAATTATTGATTATAATTCCAGTGTAACAAAGAGTTTATTACTAATGGACTTTTTTTTTTTTTATATTGGTTGGCTGATAAATTTTGCTTAATCTGTAGTCCATGATATCCCTGTTAGGCTGCTGTGTAACTTTCCTGTGTTTTAAAGTTTTTGAAAACACCTTTTTTCTGCAAGCATCACTCTCCTTCCCTCCCCCTCTATTATTCACTTAAGTGCAAGAAGTTATACTTCCAGTGTTTTAATTTATTAGTTCTTGTGTTTTTTCTCTTTTTGGCTTTCAATGTTTTGTTTTGTAATGTATATTTATCATGACATTTTGACAGTTCTATTAGTTATTGTACGACATATTCTTTACAAGAAATGTTCTTTTTCCAAACCTCTCGCCTTTTCATTCAAACCATACTGTTATAAGGTAATAACAAGGCTAGATCCAAAAGTTTTAATTCAACATGAAAGGATTCAACAGAGATTTACATTTGTTGTGGAAAGTTAGTGACAATATTTGTAAAGAAAAAAATCAGCGAAAGGCATATGAAAAAATTTGGATCCTAAGCAATGCCAGGTTATTAGTTAGTGTGATTATAAAAGTGTGTGGTCAATTTCTCAATAACCATAAGTATAAAAAATGTCGATTTAAAAATATTCTTTTGCATATGCTAGTCCTTAATAATATAATAAAAGCGAAAGTGTGTCTGTCTGTTTGTTAAGCTTTCACGACCAAACCACAAAACCGATTTGGATGAAAATTGGTAGAGTTGTAGCTTGAAACCCAAGAACGGACATAGGCTAGGTGAAATCACGTTAAATTAATTATTTTTGACTACAGATTAAAAATAATTAACAAAGAAAGCCCATTGACTCCGCGATGAAGATTATTTTATTTTTCAGTCAACTGTCACGTGATCCTTCAGGAATGCGAAAACATGTGGAATAAATTATTTTTAAAATCAGCTATCATTTAATCCTTTTTTCCGCTGTAACTTCGGAACAAATAGTCCGATAAAAATTATTTTTATACCATCTTAAAGTTAAAAATTTTACCTTTTCAATTATATTAATTTTATTTCTGTGACAGTTTTCCTTCAATTTTTATTCATTTTTTAAAGTTTAATAATTTTTTACGTGTAGACGATTTTGAAATATCGCAAATTTATACCTACTTCGCTGCTAGGAAACGGTTAGACTTTGAACTAATTTATCTTCATTTCTGAAAATTTTGCTTATGTTTTTAAATATTTATAAAATAAGGCAGAAATTACATGTATTTGTCTGTCTTGGTCGATCGGTCACAAGAACTCCTCCTAAACGGTGAATGGTAGCGACATGAAATTTACACACGACATTCTAAAGCATAATTCTAGGTCAAAGGTGCTATTTTCAACTTTCAGAGTTAATTAGTTAAGATATTTAATTAAGTAACGAAAATTAGCCGCTTTTAAGCCTAATGCTTAGACGTTTTTTGCCAATAACTTCTGAAATATTTATTAGACAACAATTATTTTTATGCCATTTTAAAGACCAGAAAATGATCATTTTAATGCTGTTAATTCCATTGCGATGAAATGTTTTCTCTGATTGTTATTAAGTTTTAAAAATATTTTTGTAATGTAATTTCTAACAAGACTTTTTATTCTTATAGAAATAAATTCAAGCCAAATTACTGTTTCGCGTGCAGGCTTTTGCCAGTGTTAAAGTTAATATAAGAAAATATTGCTTTCTTTGACCATTAACAACAAAGGAGACTTTACACTTCCGGTTTCCTGTTGTCGTAGCATTTGCAGCTTTTAATGCGGTTGCACAGTGATCCAATGACGTTAGTGAATTATTCTCTCGATGTTTTGTTTAACTTTCACAGTGAGGTATTACAGAATATCCATCTGTAGATACGGTAATGGGCATTAACAAGGAACATCATATACTGTAGAGCTCTTCAACATCTTAGAATTGTCAGGGCACCTTCCGACAAGCCAAGATTGAATGCCGGTGTGCCAGTACTACTAATACGCAACCTCGATATACCGAGACTGCGCAATGGCACACTGTCACAAATTACACACCAAGGTCCAAACGTCATGAAAGCTACTGTTATGACTGATATAGGGAGAAGAGAGAGTGTTTTAATTCCACGCCTTCCGATAATGCCGAAGGATTTATCATCTCAGTTCAGAAGGCAACAAATACCTTTAAAATGTCATTTGCCAGGCTCAGGGCCAGATACTGAAAGTGGCAGGCATAAATTTGGAAAAACCATATTTTTCGCATGGGCAACTATACATGGTGTGTTCACGTGTGTCCAGCCCACACAACCTCCACATCCGTGCAAATAATGTGGTATACAAAAGTATATTAGAATAGATAAATAATTTACATAACTATATTGGCATACATGTACAGTACACTCCTGTCAGCCGTCCAATTAAGTATTATCAAACTTCAGAACTTTTACTTCCCCCTTTCAAAATGCAACTAAACATTTACATTCGTGAATTTAAAAAAAAAGAATAATTCAAATTCTACACGCACGAAGTCGCGGGTAACAGCTAGTATGAAATTAATTTGAAAAGAAATAAATAAGGAAACTTCGATTTTTGCAATTTACATTAGTTATTTTATTTATTTTAAATTTTTTTTGCCATATGCGTTGGCTACTAATTGGAATATTCAACCTGCTGCCAGTTAGGGGGGGTTGAAGTTTACCCCCACCCCACACACATAAACATTGCAATTCTGTTAATATTTTTGTCTCTTAACCCCTTAACTGAATAGTTTTCTTTGCTGTCTAATGAGTTCATCCCTTCTGTTTTGGAAAGGGGCTGTCGTTTTCATTCTTCACAGAAGGCATATGGTACTTGAGATGTTTTTAATTCTATGTAATTTTTGTGTAAAATTGTAAAGCTAATTAAGAATTAAATTTTAGTTTTAAGATTAAAAGTGTGATAATTTGATGCACGAGTATTCTCAGGCTTTTAAGTTTAAGCGATTTAATATTCCTTTATTCTTAGTAGTTTTGTCATAAAGCAGTGTAACAATTTTTAGTTGTTTGGTGTATGTCAGTTTGTTTTAAAACTAGTTATGTCTATTTGTGCTACTGTATAATCTTTTTGCTATAAGTACCTTTTAAAAGTTCTGACATGAAATATACTTATTTGTTTTTTTTTAGTGAAATCATTTTTCTTTGTTACATTCAGAGCTGAAAACTCTATATTTGCAAAATAACAATTAGAATAAAATTTCAATTCCCATATGTTTGTTTTAATGTTGCGTTAATCAAAAACCTAACAATAAATTTCACCATTTATTTATTTTATTTTTTTATAACTATAATTGGATCCAGGGATATTTATTTTCTTGTAGAGTATTACCGATTGAGAATCATTTTTGTAGAGGGAGACGATCTCTGGATTTTGTGTTTTTATAGGAAGGAGTCTTTAAGGAAACCTCTAAGGTGCTTCCCTTAAAAACTTTTGAATTTTTTTTTTTTTTTTAAATATGTTGATCCCATTAATTTCTTTTGGCATTTTGTCAAACTCATTTTTCAAAATTGCTATTACTTCTCCTCAGTCAGGAGACAGTTTCAAAAAGATCGTAATTTTTTTTTTCTTGTTAACGCTCTTTGTCTATATTCTGCAACACTTAAAATAAAAGATTTCAGTGATTTCACAAGAACTCTCTTGATGTGTACCTCCCTCGTACAAGTGAATTTTTTTTTATTCTGAATTCTTTGCTGCAAAGTGAGTGTAAACAAAAAACTAATTATATATTTTTTTAATGTGGTTTTTTTAGAACACCTTTGTTTGATACCGTTTTGTTACTTTCAGAAAATTTATTTGCAAAAGATATGATTTGGGATATAGTATTTTATTCTTTTGCTTTCCCACCTTCATGTATCGCTTTCTGAAAACTTATATATGAAGAATTTCCTAATACAGCTTACTTTCTGTATTTAAATCATTTATATCTACTGCTCAAAACTTGATAGGGAGGAAGGGTGGAGGTGTGTTATCCGGCGTATGCTCCGGAACGGGGTTCTTAGCTTGTGCCGGGTTACCAAATATTCAAATCTCGGATACCGCACTCAAAACTTGATATTTTGAACATTTTGTTTTGAATTTAAATATGCTGCATGTCAATAATAAGACAGGACTTACTGTACTTTAGTATAAATTTCAATTTTAAGTTTTATCTCTTCCCCCCCCCTTCATATTTTGTTGAAGTATTAAAGCTATAACATAGTTTATAAAAGTTTTCTTGTGTTTATGACCCCCATTGACCATTTTAAAATAAAAACTAGTACTTTTCTAAAGTATTTACACTCTTTGGATCATCTGTTTTTATATTAATAGATTTCAAAATGTTAATAAGTTAAAAATAAATTCCAAAACATGTAGTTGAATATTGTTTGCAAATTATGCTCTTTTTTTCTTCTTCCTTAGGGCCAAAATCAAGATCCAATGATTGGCTGTTTAAAATTGGGTTATTCTCAGATGCTGATTGGTGCATATGTTGTTTTAGAAGCTCTTATTTTAAAGTAAGTGTTGTTTATTTTACTTTGAAAAAATTTTAGTGTGCAATTTGGAGATGAGCAATCTTCAGTTTTCATGTATTTTTTTACCAATTTGCTGACATGGTGCAAACAGCATGGATGAGCAGCTCATTTTACAAAGCTTACCTATATACATATATATCACATATCTTGACTTCAGCCAATTTAATTTCAACAACTTAAATACAATTATTTTGGGCGAGGGGAGGTTATATGTGTGAAATTTTTGCTTGGGTTTACTAAGAGAAACTAAATTTCCATAAACAATATCAAGAAAAATATTAAAAATTATCAGTTAGACTTAAAAACACATTATGCTCTTGCCGCAAAACTTTCTCCAATTTTTAGACCTTACCTGTGTGAATTCTAAGCTAAATTTGGCGGTTAATCACTTGAAAAAAAATGTGCCAAATTTGGCGGTTAATCATTTAAAAAAAAAAAAAAATTGCAAAATTTGGCTCTTAACCGTGTTTTTAAGTTTAACCAAAATATTATTTTTAAAAGACCGAACTGTCAGAGTTTTGAAAATAATACATTTTGTGAAGAGTAAAATTACAGCTCATGCTTTAGTAGTGCTGTCAGTAGATTACAGCTAACATCCTTTCACCTTTATATTTTGCATTACAATCGAACCTTATACATAACGCTTATGCATCATATTAATAGAATTCACAACGTGTGGCATGCGACGACCCCCTGTTTTATCGGGGTACGACCTGTCTTCAGGGATGGGCCCTAAGAGCTACCAGATTACTTTACCCACCGGGGGGGAGGCGAGAACCTGCTTACTTGTACAGCAACTTCTCACCCGTGAACTCGCGGTGCCCCCAGTGGGATATTTGATAAACTGGTTTAATAACAAATAATTATAAAATGACAGGTAAAATTATTTTTTAAAAATTATTAAAATTAGGGAAAAAATCGTACCACAATTGAGGCGGTATCATTAAAAAGGTAAATTTTTGAACCGTAAAATGATGTAAAAGTCATTCTTATAAGATTATTGTTTCTGAAGATATCGCAGGAAAATGTCCAAAATTTAATTAAAATGTCGCATTTTCATTAAATTTTGGACTTGGGAAAAGTTGACAGTGGCCTTCCTCATGTCTTGAAGGTCATGTGTGCCAAGTTTCATCATGATCATACAAAAACTGTGGAACCATGTTAACTTGTGAATAACGTAACTCTAGTTCATTTGATGGAATTTGTATGGGCGAGGAATATGTTGTAGGGAGGGTGAAAATTTCTTAGATAAGTTTGTAGATGGGCCCAGCAGCGAGCGCTGCAGATTTATCTTGAAGCTTGCAGATTAATTTACCAACTTACAAAGACTAAAAAAAAATGATGCACCGCATTGAATTAATGGAGAAAAATGCTGAAATGCCAAATATTATTAACAAGGCACATAATCTCATGAATGTATGAAGGAATTCATGCAGGGGTTAAAATATGAAAAGTTTGTTAATAGTTCAATAGATTTTGAGGAAATTTTGTATCAACCAAAACTTTTGAAATCAAAGAAGTTTACTGCATATTCAATAGAAGTATTTAATACTTTCATACGTGATTATAATTTTTTTATAATCACGTATGAAAGTATTAAATACTTCTACGTGATGTGAAAAATTTTATTGATCTTCTTTTATGTGTTTGTGAAAAAAGATATGGATTAATTTGCATTACGTGATAAATTGTTAACTGCAATATTCTAACACTATATTCCATATACTTTTGTTAGCAGATCTGTATGGCATTTTAGCTAAAATTTCTAAATGTGTTCAGTCAGTTGAAATTCTACCTTGGGATTATGCAGGATCAATTAATAATTTTCACTCACATTTAAAAATATTTATGAATTACATTGATGCAATGTCCGACCTAAAAAAAGTTGATGATCTGTGTCAATTCTTGGAAAAAAATTCCAGATTCATTTATCAAATAATCAAAAACAGCTACAGTTATTCAAATTTTGCACTTACCATGGTGTGTCATTACCTGATGAACCTGTAAGCTCGAAAGTATTAAGATCAACTGCTTCAGCTAATTATCATGAAAAGGAGAAAAATCAGCCGAGTTCAAATTTTAAAAGTGATTTAAAGGATTTTATCAAATTCATCTCGTACATTTTGGAAAAATTTGATCATTATACCAAGGGAAAAAATGAAGGTATTGATAATGTGATACAAAGTGCTGGATGTCTTTTTAACTTTGATCATTTGATATATCCACAATCGGATGTTTCTGGAGAACATTTGGCATCTACGTTCACTTCTGAGACATTCTCAGAGTACATCAGCGACTTTCCCTTCAGCCTTACAAATATTTATAAGGACACTTTTTTCTTTGGATATAAAGAGCTATGTTCATGGATGCAGCATAAAATATCTAAAAACAGAGATGAAGGGTCACTTTGTGATTTACGAAAGCTTTTTAAGTTATCTATGGTACGGCTAAAACATAAATTGCCCCTTATTCTAAAATTTTTCTCATTTTGTCTGTCAATCCCCGTGTCAGAGGCTATATGTGAGAGTTGGGGCAGTAATAAGCAATGTGATGGCAAAAAGACCAAGAGGTAATAGTGGCTCATTGGAAGACATTGACACATCGGATATGCATGTATTTATTATGCTTAATGGTCCTGAAAGTGGATTTAAGCATATACGCAAATTTTTGAAAAACTGCATTAGATGAAAAATATGGGATATCATACTTTCAACATTTTAAGCATGTGTCTACAAATGTTGCTTTTAAACATGCTGTTACTTCGATAGTAGTTAGTAGAGTTATTAATGATTCAGATAAATGCTTGCCGTGTTTTTACTAAGTTATATAATAAATAATTTTGAAGGATTAAACTGTGTTTAAGTTACTTTTCTTTTCTTTCAGGTATTACTTTTCTCTTAGCTTGCATTAACTGCAATTTCAATTTTAAACTGTATAAATATTTATTTATTGTCTGCATGTATTATTGGTATCTGTCATATATTTTTAAATGCAAATTTTACCTTAAAATTACAGTAATTCATTATGATAGTGAGCTTGGCTCCGCATCATTCAGAGTTACAGATAAATTTTGGCTTCTGAAACTGGTGCTGCAGATTGATACAGAAAATTCTGCTACTGGGTAGACGGGTCATCCACCTCAGAGGGGATGGAAATGATGGGTTGTTGAAATTTTTATTCTTTTTAAACTCTGTTACAATTAAAGATGAAAATATAGTTCAAATAGGCGAATTGTCACCTCAACATAATTAAACACTTTTGAATTGCAGATTTTTCGATAGCTGCAATAGCTTAAAAGTTAGGGGCTGAAAAGTTATTTTCGAGTCTGCTTTTTTTCATAAACTTGTGATACCTTGTTGGAAGTCTCTCATTACTGACATTCTCTTTCATCTTCATAGCTGTAACTCTTATGAAATTAGAGGGAGAAATGTCGAGGGAGGGGACTTGTATCTCGGGACATGCAGAATCTACGTTTGCGTTTTGACGAGCTGACAGGAATCTTATTTGTATAAAACAGTAGAATCTTATTAACATGAGGGCAAAGGGAGAAATAAAATTAATGACAAGGTAGTGAAATTATATTTTTGGGAGATATTGCAAAAGATACATATGTAACAAAAAAGGAAAGTTACTGAATAAAAGTTGCCCAATTTGAGCAATGTTTGATTATGATTTCAATTCTGGCATCACCAAACTGCTTTATTTGATTGTATTTTCCTTCTTGTGCTTAAATTTTACAACAACTGAATAATATAGTTGGAACAGTTCACAATGAATTATTAGAGCTATCCAACAGTGGAAGAATTTCTTTTAAGAAGTAATCTTTTCAGAACAAGAAAATGTAGCATTCATGGAGTAGAATAAAAATGAGAATTTATATTTTTGTTCAGTAAATAAGTCATGATTTAAAAGAATTCAACTGTTAGAAATGGCCATTTCTGTGGGGGGGGGGATGAACAGACCTTGTTTTAATTGGGGGGAGCAAGTTATATTACATGTTTTTTTTCTTTTTATTGGGGGAAAAAAGTCTTTCAACCAACATATGATAATGTCAATGAATTTGCTGTAGCTAATATGTACTCGACTTCATTATACATTTTTATTTTTGGTGAAAATATCTGTGCGATTTATCAAAGTTTGTTATGAGTTACATTTAAAAAAGTCAATTCAATTAACATTTAAAAGTGTGGATGGTGCTCTGATTTTGAATACCTTAATCTGTTTGATTCTTTTATTTCAATTTTGCTTTTAACTGCATATGTAATATTTGAACATTTTAAATATTTTCAGTTTTCCCATGATGGAACAAAGTCTTAATTTTGTGTTTCTTATGAATATGTCTCTTGATGCAATGGAAGAAATATCATTTTCACAATCATCCCTGAGGTGAGCATTATTCATTCTGGCTAAATAAAATGTTGGTCCTGTTTTTGTAAATTATTTTTATTATAATTCTGAAATATTTTCATACTTAAAAAAAAATTGTTTCTCTTAATTTTACTGCTATACTTCCTTCTATATACAGTCAGGTGAGAGGTTCTACTTGGAAACTAATCGATGTTTGGCTGAAGCAGTTTGGAGCAAAGGCATCTTCTAATTTAGCCAGGGATAAAACTATTTTGCAAGAAATTCTAGCAGATATAGATATTGGAGAAAAGGTAAGATAGCTTGCATGAATTTATTAATTATGTTGTTAGGTTTTTTGTGTTTTATTTGCTCGTACAGCTTGTCCCGAAAGATTGTTTCAAACTTTAGGGTAGGTTAGGCATACAGAAACATGTCATGTTTGCAATAGAACAAGGAGTTGGGAATGTAGGGGGGGGGTCACTACAGGGAGCTCTTTCCCAATGAATAAAATAAAAAAAAGAATGGATACATTAGATAAAATGTACAGTACAGATTTAATGAAGTGCAAATTTATAATGGCACAACAACCCACTTGCATGAATACTAATGTGAAGTGTACAGGGTTCGTACTCCTCTTGAAAATTGTGTTTTTTATCCTGATATTTCTTTTTGTCTCCTGAAAAATTACAATCAAAGAACAAAAGATAAAATTATGATAAAACATAAAAATATGACTTTTCTATTTATCCTTATTGATAGAAAGTCGCTGGAATCCGGAATTCTTACTTAAAGAGTACTGCGCATGTTCCAAGTTACCGCAATCGGGAAAGATGGGAGAATTGATATTTAGTATACATTTTTGCCAATTTTATAAAAATTATCCACACTACCCCCTACTCCCCTACAATTGATTTTTTTTTTTTTTTCACGTTCTCTCCTGAGTTTTACTATCATATATACAGTATGAACCCTGAGTGTATATTCCTACAGACTACATTCTCCTTTGAGCTCTTGCTTTGACACATTTATGGCCACAATTCACAGTTTCAATTCGGACTTACTATCTAATCAATGAACCCATCTCTATTATGTCTTAACTCTATAGTAGAGGAATGGTCATCTAATTAAATAATAGGCAATCAGCAGCAGCCAAAATGTTAAAAACTTAAAAAGGTTTGGTGTTGATACTCTGTATGACTTGTATTTTGTTGTAATTCATGCATCTGGGTTGTTGTGATGCTGTAAATTTCCATTAAATCTGTGTTATACCTTTTAACTGGTACAGTAAACTCTTGCTGCAACGATAAATCCATCTACAACAATAAAATTTTGTCGTCCTGGTGAATTTGCATTGAACATAATGTTAATCTCTCCTCAATATAACAATATTCTGTACAGCAATAAACCCCTGTACAGCAATGTTTTTTATTATCGGCACCATTTTTTCCCTCTATAACAATGTTTCAGATGGCTGAAGAATGTGTTGTGAGACTTCAGAAGTCTTGAACTCAGCTTGAAGGGAAAAAAATGGCAAAATGTCTGGAATTAATGTGGAGGAATATTTAATGATGATGATATTATGGTTTTTGAAGGAGTTTCTGAAGAAGATAACCCATTTTCATCTGTAGTTTCGGGCATGGAGAATGTTGAGGAAGATGATCATGCACATACATCGCAATCTTTATCGACTTTAATCGGGTGGGGGGGCAGGGTCCCCCTGTCGAGGAAAATTGTAGTACCCAGTTCATGTAATAGGTATTCAATTAATAGATAAATAAAGATATGGTGAAACTTTGATGCCAATTTCACTACACTTTCCCTCCGCACAGCAAGTCGTGCCCCCTCCCATCAGGCAGACACTAGCGCCACTCCTGTCCTCAATCAGTTCAGTCCCTACGGGCAATTTTTTGAAGCTTTTCATCCACAAATGATTATCATTTTCTTGCATTAGACTCTATGCAAACCTTGTTAATTGACTTAACAGTTAAAAAAATGAATAAGCAAATGATAGTATTGGATTTTTTCAATAAATCAATTTCTCGGGTATATGAGCTATTTTATTGTATAGCTGAATTTAAAATCTTTATATGCTTTAACAAACATCTCTCTGGTGATGCTTTTTTTGCAAAATTTATATTGTTGTATTGTGTCCATATTAAAACAACCAAAATTTAACTTTTTTATATCGTAATTATATTGCCTCTCGATATAACAAAACATCCCCCTATAACGGTATCTTTATTTGGTCCCCAGAGTATTGTTGTAACAAGATATTATTGTATATACAGTAGAGTCTCCCTACAGCGAATTTCTCCCTATAACCAAATTTTTAATTGGAATGTTAAATAACATTCAAAATATTCTCCATATAACGAAGTGGTTGTCTCCCTATAACGAATTTTTTCAGACATTTATCTTTTCGCTTTTTGTCATTTTTCAAGAAAGTTGCTAATTTCTGTGCAAACAAATCGCTCACATGTGCCTGTTTTGGAACCACTCGCATTGTTCATTCCAGCGATAACACATAACGATAGAATGCTATGTGAAGGGTAATGCAGTTGTGGGTACCTGGGTTTCTACAGGAGCAGCATTTCTACGGGTCAAGATTCCAAGAATCAGGTGGAAACAGCAAATGGATATGACAATACGCATTTTATGTTTATCCGTATTAGTACATATTATTCTCTAAATTGGTGAATTGTCTTAACTTTTGAGAACTTTATTTACACAATAAAAATTAGTATAACTCTAACAAATTTATGATAAATATTACTTCAGTTTTAATTGAAAGTCATAATTAAATATTTTTGAACTTATCGCACAAACTAAAAGGTTTGTTACATTTACTTAAATAACTGCAAAAATCTCTAATCTCTGTATAACGAAATTTTCTCTATAGTGAACTTTTCAACTGGAGCCAAGCAATTTCGTTATAGGGAGATTCCACTGTACTTTCTTTTAATTCATTGACAAAGAGCCACCCTTTGTGTTTTTGACCCCCGTGTTCAACAGCAAAAATGAATTTTGTTTCTGTATGCTTGGCCTATTCTTAAAATTTCTAAGCGTCCTTTTGGGAAGACATCCTGTATATTGAAATAACTGCAAAATTTGTCCGGATGTCAATATCTTATGAAACAATTGTATGCAATCCTTAAAATTGCCTCTTTGGTTTTCCGCAGATTCCCATATAAATTTTAGGACAGATTATCCATGAAAAGATGTTATACTATTTGTAATGAATATGAGGCCTGCCATATTCACTCACAAAATTTAAATTTTCCTTTATTGAGTTGAATGTTTAGGGCCTACTTTACCTTACCCTCTAGTATTTTATTAAGTTATCTATATATATAAAAAAAAGAGGAAAGTATGCCTGTGTTTGTTTGTTTGTTCTTTATGCATGCCCACACCGTTGGATATACAGCGACCAAATTTGGCACAGTGATGGATTAGATTTTTATTTAAATAACGAAAATTAAGCTATTTTCGGACGTTTTTTGCCAGTAACTTCTGAAATACTTATGGTGCGAAAATTATTTTAACACCATCTTAAATAGCAAAAAATTATATTTTTAATGATACCAATTTAATTGTTGTACAATTTTTCTCTAACTGTAATTAACGCTTCAAAGTTCATTTTAAACACAATTTGTAACAATGTTTTCTATTGTTATAATATCAAATCGATTGTTTCATCAAATTCTTTATTCACGTGTTTTTACCACTATTAAAGTTAAGAAAGTGTTGTTTTCTTTGGTCATAGACTTCACTGTAGATTTCTTACTTCCTCTGTTATATTTTATAGCATGCTTGTAACTTCCGTTTTTATTTCATAGCTTTTAATATGCCCTCAAATATCCAGTGACGTTAGTTTAGTTACTACGTGATGATTCGTTTAAATTTCGGAAATTTTTGACTTATCTTAATCAGCGGCGTAGCTACCGGGAGTAAGGTAAGTATAGTTGCCGCAGATGCCAGTTTTAGACAAACTTTATAACAAAAGATGGAGACAAAACATTACTGCATTTATGCTATTTTTTAAAGCAAATTATGATAGGGAGCATAAAAATAATGCCAGACCCCGAGGAACATTTGCACTTGCTAAGCAAATGACGACTGGGGTAAAAAAAAAAAAATCGTATTCCCTGGGCGCCACTGACCATGTTGGCAAAACGTTAATATATTTGTGTCACTTTTTGAAATTCATATGCAATAAAGATTCGGGAAAAATACCATGTCCAGAGCGCCATTTACGCGATTTAAGCCTCTTGCAGGGTTACCACGGTCCTTGAAAACCCCTTGAGTTGTATTTGCTTTACGCAGGGCCCTGGAAAAGTACTTTCTATTAAAAAACGGAAATTAATTTGAAATATATGATTAATATAATTTTAAATTTCTCAGGAATTATTGACCATAGCGAGATAAATTTTATATCAATTGATAGCAAATTTTATTTCACTATTTTAGAGCTATTAAATTTGAAATTAGAATGACAATTACTCTTTTAAATTTAAAATTACTGAAATGTTGGTGCTCTAACAAGGAAATAATGCTGTTTAACGTCTCGCAGTGCTATGGCATGAATTTTATTGTTGACGACATCAGTGCGTTACCGGATCTGTGAGAGACAGATCTGGGCTATTATATTACTATTATTTCCCCCTCTTTTTTTTTCTCCTGTTTTCTTTCATGTGTGTTATTTTTTTAGTCTTTATATCCTTTATGTTTTTATATTATTATTGATTGTTTTATTTCTTATATGCAATTTGGTATTTTATGTTGAGGCCGCAGTAGCCTTATGGTGAGGTTTCGGCTTCGGGGCTGGAGGGCTCCAGGTTTGAAATCTGATTCCACTGAAGATCTGTCGTGTATTGTGCCTATTGCACAGTAAATCATACGTAGGGGCCAAACGTCCTCCTGTTGGTGTGGTACAGAAGTTTGGAGAGCAAGTGCCGGCTGAGGTGTCTTCCTTGTCATTCGACTTAAAACGTAGGAAAATTAACACTTTCCCAACATAGTTGCATCTTATACTATAGGATTGAGCTGTAATAGAGACAGAATTTGTTTTTGTGAGTAGGGAAGACCAGTCAATGCCAGCTTTTTTACTTTCTCGTATACAAAGAGAGAGTATTGTAATCATCAAAAAATTCGAATTCGAGATTTTGACGAATCTCCACGTTTTAGACCTCCCTGAGTCCGAAAAACACAATTTGGGAATTATGTCTGTCTGTGAACACGATAACTCGAAAACTATTAGAGATACAGGGATGAAATTTGGTATGTGGTCTTTACACATAATTTGTAGGTTTCTATCAAATTTTGAACAAAATACGTCAGCGGGAAGTCTGTCTGTATGTCCGCAGCCATGCGAACGCTATAATTCAAAAACTTGAATAGCTAGATGGATAAAATTTCGTACACAGTTTTATCGTCATGAGTGTAGGTCCGTATAAAATTTTGGGCCAAATCCGTCAAAAGGTTGACCACACGCATGCGTATTGGACCCAATCTTCTGTGCATAATATTTTTTTTCCCATCCGATTCTCCATGTGCATGCGTTCTTGGTAGCAATCTGTGCACGCGGAAGGATTGTCCTTGAGCGAAGAAAGAGTAGAAATCGGTATTCATTTAATCGGAACGCATCTCTTCAAATTTGATTTTTTACCTAAATATTTTCTGATAGTCATTGGATCCTGGGTTACAATAGGTTCAAATTTTTTTATCCATGCGGAGGGAGGGGAGACAGCACCTTTTTCTAGAAGTATACAAGAAAGTTTAGGGGAGACCACTCCCACTGGTTTTGTATTCAAACCAATCAAGGCCACTTTCAATGATGAAACTGTTCAGCGTTTTGCTACCAGCTCATCAAGTTCAAGCAAAAGCATTAGGAATGGTGGAAATCTGATTGATAACAGCTGAAACATTAGAAGACTACATGTAGAAATAATTAGAATAATAAGAATTCATTTATAATTGAAGTGGGTTTTTTTTTTAAATAAAACTTAACTGTCTTTCATATCAGTAGTAATTCCACATCAAGTGTTTAATGTTTGATAATTATGAAAACAATACTTCATAGTTGATAATCTATGGAAAAACTCGCTTCATGAGGACGTGGTGTGTATTTAAGACTCTTTTTTTAATACACAAGTTCACTTTTAGTACCACTAAATTTTAAAACCTTTGTCTTGATTTACGATTCATTTATATTTAATATTATAATTTTTATTATAAGAGAAAAATGATATAATTAAAAAATTTCAGGCAAAAGCATTGTTTTATCATTTTTCTAATTCAGTTTTACTAATAACTTGTTATGGAATTTTGGATTTAAAGCAAGAATTACTAGGATTCAAA
Source organism: Araneus ventricosus (assembly GCA_013235015.1). Classification (NCBI taxonomy): domain Eukaryota; kingdom Metazoa; phylum Arthropoda; class Arachnida; order Araneae; family Araneidae; genus Araneus; species Araneus ventricosus. The sequence continues at coordinate 23,266 of BGPR01013386.1, forward strand.
TTAGTAAAATAGAATGAAAACTTAAGTTCTTTGTCAAGAGTGCCTGTAAATCTATAAGTGTTTCCTATGTTTTATCCTGGAGTTAGGTTTTTTTACAGGGTAGAGGTTCCTGAATTAGGATTTTGTTCTTCTTCTTGCCTCCTGTATATTGCTCACATTTAACAATTTTCTTATCTATTTTTGTAGCAATTGAAAACCGGTATGGTTGAAGAAAAAAATCAAAAGGCAAACAAAATATTTGCATGCACTCATGCATTGAAAGGTATTTGAATTGGTTTTATTATTTTGCGTAAATTGTGTTTAAATTGACTGTGTAAGATATCCGTACCTCATTCCCTCACATTTTCTTTCTTTTAGGCAGATATTTAATCAAGAAAGAGACAGTTTATAGCCTGTTACATTTTGCTTTTGATGGAGGGAACAAAAAAAAATAAAACTTCATTTGATTTAGCTTTAGTCATTGCTAGAAAAAATTCAGACGGCTATATTTAATTTTTTTACCTCTGTAATTTCATGTGCTATTTTAATCTAAATTATATATTTTCTGGGCATTTATTTTAGTTCGGTCATTTATTTTTTGAGCATCTCGTAACTTGTCCATATTTTAACCGTGAAGAATTCAGCTGATTTCTCAAAGTTTGGCAAGTTTTATAATTCAAAACAATAAAAAGTTTGATTTCTGTTGGATTTTTCACTTGCCTCTTGTTGATGAAATTTTAAATTGCACTGGTTTCTATAATCTTGCCCTCCTTTTTTTCATAAGGGTTAGTGAGGAGTGTGAAAGAGTAAGCAGGTCATTGTGTGTCAATATTGGTAACCTTGACATGACATAAACAATAGGCTGCTGCTTAGATTTTACAATATTTATTATATATAACATAATTTTCTTTATATTTTCTATAAGCATAGGTTTTCCTGTTAAAATGTGCTTATTAACTCTTTGCGGCTCAGTGTGTGAGCTGACGGGCACCTAATTTCACTCATTTCTCAACTGTGAAATTCAACTATAAATGGGAAATAATAGGTTTAGCATGGGGCTAATAGTATTCCTTTTAGAATGTATATAGCAGCCTTCTGAAGTTTCGGAATAGGAATTATTAGACATAAAGTTTGGGAAAATTCCTTAACTCGAAGATAAGATATTTTTCAGTTCTGGGCGTTTACAAATTTAGCAAATTAGTTCGAAAATTTTCCTGCAATATTCTTGAAGTTTTAATTTATGATTTTCTGTAAGATTCAACAATATTTTTTGAGTGTATCAAGGTGGCTGTATCTAAGGGGGTTCTCGTATGAGGAGACAACCCCCCTGGAATGAATTAAGTTTGTTTGTTTTTAATTTTTGTAGATTCTTTGCCTAGACAATAAACTAAACCCATTCATGATGTTTTTTCATCATATTTCAAAAAATTGAATGCCTTGCTTCGCACTTATCCCATGCTTTTTTTTTAATCCAGCAATCCTCGTCAAGTGCTGATATTGAATTTACCCCAGATTACTGAGGGACTACTGTACTATAGAAAAAACTTTTAGTTAAATAAACACAACTTCAGATTTTTCTTTGTTCTTATTAAATTTAATTTATTCACTCTTTCTTGTATCTGCATAATTCTTTTTAAGTTTTTTTTTCTTCATGTGGTTAAGTAAATTTTATAGATATAAGCAGATTATGGGGCAGAGGCATATAGATTTTTATTAAAGTTTCTGCTTAGCAAGAAATTTTTGTTTAAAATTAGTTAGTTCAATTTTGTATAAGAAGAAAGTTTTAAATGTTCAAGTTGTTTCCCTTTGCTCATGGTATCAATGAAAATGACACTGTGTGCTAAAAATTTGAGTGAAAAAGTTGACTTTTATCTTTTATTAAATTAAATTGCCTTTGAAAAGCACAAGAAACAAATCTCGTTGAATCCGATTTTATTTTCAAATGAAAATATGAAACATGATTGATTAGAGTACAATAATTTCTCTTCTACTGACACACAATCACGCAAAAGAAAATCACTATGTGTGTTATTGTGAGAAAAAATTATGTAGTTGATTTATTTCTGGATGCATATCTAATTCTCTTTTCTCATTTCAGTGTTGAGGAATTTGCTCGAAACAAGTAGTTGCTATATGGAAAAGAATCGTCTAGATGTATGTTTATTTAGTTTTCTTGCTAGTAATTATTCAGATAATTCAACAGTTAAAAATATGTGCGTATATATATGCGTTTAAAAATCTCTTTTCAGGAAATATGCAATACACTTTTAAGAACTTCAAAAGTTGTGGTACGACACATATCGCCGATAAAACCTTTTCCTGTTCCGTATTCTGATGAAAAATGTAGGAAAATGCTATATGATACGCTTCTTGCGTGTTCCATTTACAGTGATCCATTACAGAGTAAATGCATTGTGGAGGCTCAAAATATCTTCAACGCTGCTTCAAGAGATACTAGCACAAAGGTAAAAACGAATTTGTTACTGTTATAATGTGTGAATGAAGTGAGAATCTGAAAGTTAAACTATTTTTATTGCCTTAAAATAATATTCATTTATATAGATACAGTTTCACACTGGTATTAACAGCTGTCCCACCAATTTTTCAAACATATGCTCTTGCAGAAAGTTTTACATGTTATTTAATGAAACATTTTAAAGTTCTAAACTTATACGAGAAAACCTTTAAAATTGTATTTTGCCAGTGATTTCAGTTTTCTTCCATATCTTCAAGATTTGACACATCATTTAAAAATGTTTATTAATCATGAAAACATTGACTCAGAAATTCAAAGAAAAATGAGGATTGATTTTGCATAAGATCTTAAAATTGAAGAACATCTTAGATGACACTTTAATGAATTTAAGCAAATTAACTTTAAATTTTATAGGATACTCTTTTTTCATTACCTCACTCAATCAGTGCACTCTTATTAAGAAATTGTATTCAAAATGTTGGTTTTTTTATTAACATGTTAAAATTCTTCCAATTAGAGATAATTTTAATGATCTTTTGCACTTAATGCTACGTTCTTGTCCCATCTCTACATCATTGCTATAGTGCTCAGACGTAGTAATGAATAGGTTGCATCCTATAATTACAAAAATTCTATATATTTTCAGCACAAGTTTGTTGGCTTTTCGATTGACATTCATAAGACTTCTTCTAAGACTAAACAAACATTTATTAGAACATTAAAACACAACTATTACACTTTGTATCTGCGTACATCGTTCAACTGTTCTCGTCTCACATCTCTTTTTTTTAAATCAAATTCAAAATAGCTCAACATCTGACTGTTGCCACTTGCCTGATATCGTACACTGTTATAACAATAAATAAGTTGAAGTCATGCTTTTGTCGGCATAAATATTAAATATGCTTACAAGTTAAAGCAAAAAAATTTGAACAAATTGAATGTTGCAATATAGCACAACAAGATCACAAAATAATGCAAGTTTGAAAGTATGAGAGTAAACTTTGAAACCATTGCAGAGCATTAACGTTTTTCTTTTTTAAATAATGATCCATGAAAAAAAATTATATTAATATAAGGACACTGTAGTTCTAAGTTTTCAACCTTTTCCACCATTAGCTTTTCTCTGATTTGATTGCCCTTTCCTACTCAAAATCTCCAATCCACAATGGATCTTATTGCACGCCGATTCTTGTGTGAATCAACTTTCTTGGAAGGTGCATAAGGGTCATAACAATACGTGTAAAAGTCAAAATTTTCAACTCTGATCCATTTTGCATTGTCTCTGAGCAACCCTTTTTCAGTACACGCTTTTTTACGATTCATGAGCTTACGTTGGTTTGGGAGATCTTTGAAATTTCAAAAGTGAGAGGTCATATCAGTGACCTGATGATTTCTCCCATTATAATTTTTCAATATTTCTCTGGAGGAAATATGTTTTTTTTTTTTTTAATCTCTTGAAGAATTTGCTTTGCATATTTAAATATCTAAATACTGTAGGTGGATGTAGTAGAAACATTGGCAGCATGTGTCTATAAAATTCTCCACTATTTAGTAAGCAAAAATAACCCACCAATTCATCTGGACTCCAAATAGTATGTTACATTTTCCTAATAAAAGATTGAACTGAAATTTTCTCTGGCTAGTAATGCTACCTTAGCTTATTTTATTTTCCTAAATGTATGTAGATTTAGGATTATGAGTCTTGAGATCCCATTTCCTGCCTAAATTGGATTTCAAAAAAAAAAGATTAATTAATTAAAAATGGGCTGTTTGTGAGAAAAGTTTTCAAGTTTGAGTAATTAAGGCTTTTATTTTGAATATTCTGCATCTTTAATTTTATTTTAATTTGTAGTAGTTTTAACCCCACGGTTTCACTGCATGAAATTGCTGATATGGTTTTAGGCTTAAAGCTTTAAAAACTAAAATGTTTACTAGCTATTAATTCTAAAAAGTGTTGCATTTGAATTTTGTAATGTATGAATTTATCTATATATGCTTACATTCTGAAATAATGAAAATCTAGATTTGTTAGTCTTGAGTTGCATTTAAACATATGTGACAATATATGCAAACAAAAATAACACGCATGAATATTTTATTTTAGGTTCGTCGAATATGCCACAGGTTTCGCAAGCTGAGTAGATATTATTTGAATCCTCGAAAACCACCTCCAGATGCCATGCAATACTCGCATCCAAGTATGCTTAATAGAGTTCCGCAGCCTGTCATAGAGAGTGTAAGAGCCGGATGGGGGAATGGGATTGAATGGAATAATGCAAATGGTCCTTCCAGTGATGATCAGATGGATGACAGTGAGGTTGCTCATGTTGAAGGAGAAAATGCATATTCAGATAAAATGGAGAGTGAAGGTGACTTGATGACCATAGAGGAGAACGAGAGTCATATGAATCATGGTTATAGAAGAATTGCTAAGCAGTCTAGTCAGTCTATGGGCGAGGAAGAGTCCATTGACGATTCCGACATAGAACCTACTTACGTTTCTACTGATTCCAATCCCCAAAGAATTGGTGTGAATGATTCTTCTCATATTAATTCCTTTGGTATGCAGCCCTGTGTTGAACAGTATGCCAGTGAAACAAGGACTGAGAGACATGCGTCTGAGGAAGTTGTTCCTAACTTGACAAACAGTGTTGAAAATAATATTGAAGAACAAGTTTCTGCCTTTGTTGAAGTTAAATCTGCTGCACAAAAAACACAAGTCGCCATGGGAAATGGAGAATGGAGGAAGAAGGAAAATACTAATGAATCTGATGAAGATGATAGTGACATGGAAGAAGAAGGTGATGAGGAAGGCGAAGCAAATGAGGAAAGTGATAATGCAGCAGATGAGGCTTCAGATGGGAAACACTCTCCAGAATTCGATGAAGAAAGGCCTAGCAAACGGCAAAAATGCATGGATGAAGAGGGAGATGACGACGTGGATGAAGATTTAGAGGATGAGGATATTCCAGTGAATAACCAGTCATCAGATGAAGAAGAAAATGAAGTTAATAATTTGCCTGTAGTGGAACAAAATGCAGGAAGCAATTCAGAAAATCTCGTTGATGAGGAGGTAAGGCTTCATTTTATGTATGTGTGTATTATTTAAATTTTTGCATGTTTGTTAAGAGTAGCTGAATTTAAATTAGAAATGAAGCACAGAGGAGTACAAGTAGGAAATCCCAGTCCACATTCACAGAATTTTTCCCTCTCTTCTAGATAGTGAGGAACAGATTAACTATGAAGTTCTGCTAAGAAAACGTTTTTTTTTTAACTTTTGACCCATATACAAAGGTAGTAGGTATCAAGAGTAAAGTATGTTAAAGAAATGTTACTCCATGTGCATTACATAGTATAGGTATTTGTAGGGTTACCATACATCCGGATTTCACGCCAGCCAATGCTGTGAGAGATAAATTTGGTTGTATTGGGGATAATCTATTATATCCGAAAAGGCTGACATCATTCCGCCAACGAAAGAAAATCTATAATTTAAGCAATTGGTGCAACCTTCCTTCTACAATCCTTTGGTCGATTTTCAAAAAGAGAAACGTGCCGAAGTTAATGTTATTCCTAGGGGATACTTCAAAAGCCAAGTCATAAAACCCTGATGACCTTCACACAGGGTCAGTCTTGGTGTCTCGTTACGCTGCTGATTGGCAACCTACAATAACACTTCATTGAAACCCTGCTAAATATATTACCCTATTGTGGGCATAGGGAAAATTTGGTGGTCATACAGTAGAATAAAATGGAGGCATGTCTGTCCCACTAGAGCCCCGCATTCAACAGCTTTTAAAAGTAATAAATTGCTAAATTTTCCTAATTATGATGCTGCGCATCACAGGTAGGTCAAAAGTGATACGTCCTGTCCTACGGACGTCATCTAGCATTTTAAAAAATAGCGGAATATTGTGGGTGAGATAACCTCATCGGGGAGGGAGTGGACGGGCTGTTAATCCGTACTTCCAATAGCACCCCTGAGTTTACAAAAGTGGACAGAAGAAAAAAGAAATCTTATCTCTGTTCAGCTGCAATCCATAAATGCAAAAGAATCTAAGTGGACCAGGTTAAAGGCAAGAAAGGATATTTTAGGAAACTATTCCCCCTTCTTTTTTGGGGAATACCTTCTTTCGGTTCCTATCCATTTGGCCTTCGTATTTTTGTGTTCATTTCATTCTCTGTAGGGCGATAGAGAAGGAAGTCAAGAGTGACCGACTTTAATTTTAACCAGTTTTTTTGGGGTGATTACAAATTAGTACTTTAAAATTTCATGTTTTTTTCCATTGATTCATATCTTAATATAATTAATATTATCTCTGTTGAGCTTATTTAAAATAACTAAATTTTTAAGCTACTTCAAAAGGCAGGGATAGGAAATCTGCGAGCCTTCAAGTGTGTTTTAATTATTTTATTTAATAGTCTAAACAAACCAGCATTATTATTTTTTAAAAAATAAAAGCAAATTTATTTCAATTAGTTGTGTTGAAAAAATGCATATCATGATTTTTAAAATCTAAAACACTATATACACCTAAATGCTAAACTAAATATAATCTTAATTCTTGAAAGTATGTTAATATGGTATAATTATTTCAAAAATGTGTACAAACTAAAATACTGTGTAGGATTTCAGTGTAACCCATGAGGCTTGAAAGATTTTCTACCCTTGGCCTAGGCCATAATTTCTGTGATTGCATATATAATTGGTTTCTATAATTATGTCTTATAAAAATTCACCAAACAAGGAAATGCATTTATTTAAATATAAAAATTAAATTTTTGAAATCGTGAAATTTTCTATTTGCCTGCTTGGCATATCTCCAACTGAACAAATATTTTCGATGATGGGTCCGTTTGGACAATTGAAAGAGGGAGGCTGTCGGTGCCAGTTGTGAAAAAATTGCTGGATATCAAAGCTAATTCAATATTAACTTGTCCAGAGTTCTACGAAAGAATAAAATCTTATAAGACATTGCTACATAAAATTCTCATTTGAAAAGTATTTGCTGGAAGAAATTGAAAAAGGACACAAGATCCTTATCCAGGGCCCGGATCAAACTAAATATTAAAAATAAGTAAAAAAATGCAGTTTATTCTATTTTTAATTACTGTAATTATGATTTACCAACCATAAATAAAAATTGTATCTTCTTTGCAATTTTGAAGTCTTAATTCTTTCCACTTCCTCAAACTCTGTGCTAAAGTTAGAAAAAAGGGATGTTGGTAGACAACAAATATAATTTTTTGCTGTATTTTGCCCCCTAATTAATTATATATTAATGACTAATAATCAATAATGTATATAATACTCCTTTCGATCCCCTCCCCAACGTGTCTGGATTTCAATGAAAAAAATTATGGTAACCTTAGGTATATGTCTTGCACATATCATGTGTAATAGAGAAATTTTTTCTTGCTTTTCAGAAAATAAATCATGAACAAAATTCAATTTCATTATTTTTTCTAAAATTTACAAGGAAAAGAAGAAATGATATCCTCTTTAGAATTAAATACAGTAGTTCTGCTAAATTTAATGAATATGTAAATAAAAATTGGGATATATCTGTCTCCTCCTCCCCCCCGCCCTTCCCGAAAAAACTTGAAGTGGTGTTACTGTATAAAACAAGAAAAATTTATTAACTATTTTGATTGTTAACAACCTCTATCATTATCCTCTTTTATATATATATTATTATGTATTATCCTCTTTTACATATATATAAATCATGCCACCTCAGGACATAGTATTATATCACTTTAAATAAATGCTCATTTATAGCATTTGTTTTCTATAATGAAGTGCTGACATGTTATATTTACCTAGTCCAGTTTATACCAGTGCTTCTTATTAATAAAATAGAAACTTACTATGTGTTTTATATGAAAATTTTCTTCCACTAAAATATTATTTGGTTGACCATATGACTATTAGTTTGTCATTATTAATTTTCTCATTAACATACTTTAAAGAAATTGGAGAACAATTGGAAAAATTTCATAGGAAGCTTTACTTTTATTGTGAACCGACTTTATAATGCTAAGAAATGGATGAAGTGTAGTAAAAATAATTCACATCTGGAAGATTCGTATTATACAGTGGTTTTATTATTATTGTGATTTTTTTTTTAAGTCTGTAGACATTTTGTTGGCATAGAAAGTATGATATAATTTTTTTCCCTTTAAAAATTGACACATACCTTGCATAACAATTTTTTGAGCAACTAAAATTATGTATTATGTTATGTAGTATGTAAGTTCTGATTAATAATTTTAGTTTATAAACACTTTTTTTCCCACTGCTGAGAATTGCAATATTAACAAAATAATTCAATAGACTTCACAGATTGTTTCCAAGTTTTGTGAATCTCCAGTTTTGTTGTGCAGAAAATTAGCTTTTTCCCCTTTTATTATTTCCTTTAATTTTTTTGTAACATTTAAAGAAGACAATGTTTTCTCAGTATAAAATTATAGAAATTTCATTTTATGAAACATATTTTTGTTTTACAAGAACATTTAATTTTTACAGAGCCAGGATGACATTGAGGATACCAGCTGCAGAAGTCCAACCATCCGAGAGATGTGTGGAGACTTTGTCCTTGCGGAAGCAGCTGTCACGGAAATCAGCTGAGAATTTTATTTATGTATCATGGAATCAATCATTCACATCTATATAAAACTCATTACCTTCAAGCATCATTCAATTTATTCATTCATGTTTTGTTTTTTATCATTGAAATATGCATAACATTTTTTTTATAAAAAGTGGATGCATCCTCCAATATGTCATGTAGGTCATGTAAAAATAAAACTTTAAAGTGTTTGTAAAGTTTAAAGTGTTTATATTGTAGATTATTTTTATGCTTCCCTCTTTTCCAAGTTAACTATCTTTAACCCTTTATCTGATGGTACTTAAAAGTACCGCTTTAATCACGTTTTTTTCTACTCAATATCGCCATTTATCCTCACAGTATTCACAAGAACTCGGAGAATGGAATTCCAATAACAAGCAGTAAATGGCAGCTGACGGCAGAAATTAAATTTTTTAATTACCAATTAGATTAATTAAGTAATTTTAATTAATCAAAAAAGTGTTTTACTCATTCCCAGTGTTATTCTACATCAAAACTTATCTAATGATTAAAAAATAAAAGGTCGCTGGTAAGTCAATGTAGTAAATAAAGGGTTAAAGCTATATTACATTTATTGTCTTGTTAAAATTTTAAATTCATAGATATGTAATTACATGTCTTGGTGATGATACTTATCACCAAAGTTGGTGGCTGAGCGTAAAGTAACATTCATTTCCAGAAGATTTTATGACTATTCTATTTACTTCAAGTCATAGACTAACGGGAATGTTGAATCCATCGTGTTTTGAGTTGATAAAATTTACTTTTTATCACATTTAGAAGAAAAGATATATATATCTATTTTACCAGGTTATGATAATGTTCTCACTGTTAAGTAGTAAGTGAACTTCAGACTCATTTGAATTTGAAAAAGTTAATTATACAAGTGTTTCCTGAGCAGTAAAAAGCACATTTGGTGGCTTTTCCTGAGCATCAAGATAAGTTGTGTAACATTCTCTTCACTTTTTTTATTGTATGTTCATTTATTACCTTCCATATATACTTTTCTGATAAATAGAAAAACTGGGCTATATTATTAATTTTGAACCTCAGTCATAGTTAGTTTTCATGGACATGTTAGGTAATGTTTTATTGTTCATATAAATTGTTTCCAGATTTTAAATAACAGCAACTCAGAATACTGTATCTATTGTCTACGTGAAAAAGTAAACCACACATAAATTGTTAAATACAATAAATTTATTGACAGAAATAGTAACTCATTATCTTGCCAAAAAAAAAAAAAAAAAAAGACTGCAAAAACTAGTACATTGCTTTATTTCATTTTGAATTTACAGTTAAATTTGTGTTTAAATAATAATAAACTTGAAAGTTAACACTTTACCTACTTAATTTTTTATATTCTGCTGGAATGAAACTCATAATGTGAATTTTCTTAGTCTATTTAGTACGGATAATTTTAAAAATTAATAGGACATTGTGTTCAGATTTTTAAAAATGTCTATTTAGGATCTGGCACATCCCCATTCATAGAAAATAACTGATTCGGCTTAAAAATTCAGTTTGATATAAAGAATCTTTAAATATAATTCAGGATTTTTTCATATGTGTAATGATGAAAGCATCGTTACACACAAGAAAAATTTACTAAATGAAATAAGAGGATATATTATTCTCTTTCTGAACCTTAATGATTTAATAAGATTAAATATATAAAAGACAACATTTGATTACTCATTCTAGGTTGTATTATTGATTGAAAATTGAACCTTGTCAGTACAATCCTGTAGAATTCCTAAACTGAATTAAGAAGTTAAAACAGACCAAGGCATTGATGCAATACAGTTTCATGGTTCACTTGATGGTAATCTGAAATCATCTAGCTGATTTAACTACATTTGAATTCACTTTAATATGTTTTTCTATCAGAAAATTGTCCTGGGTCTTTTTCATAATCTTCCAGTTTGGGAAATTCTGAAAGAAATGAATAAATCCACCATAGTTAGCATTTTACAACTCTGTTACTCTATGAATAGTATGTATATGTGTTAAATCAGTATAATATGTTGTACAGTTGAATAATAGCAAAATTATATACTGAAGTAATCTGTGCAATATAATGTCAAAGAAAATTTTGTTATTAATATTGAATAATTATGTAGACAAGGATACATTCTACTAAAATTTTCAAATTTGTATTTCTATGGGTTATTTACTCATCCTTTGCTAACCTATTAACCCCCAGCTTTCTCATTTGAGGACAGTTACATTTCCGCTTCCGTGGCTAAATGGATTGCATTTCTTTTTTTGCTGTCTAACAAGTCAATATGTACTCTTAAACAATTTTCAATTGGCATATACCAGGCATGGGGAACCTACTGCCTTCTTGGGTTTCTTATGCAGCCTTACCAGTTATTTGCATTGAAATAATATTGTGTGAAATATAATAATTACAGAACAATAACCCTTAAGATTCTGCTTGTGGCCTTTTGCCCACCTGCTGAAGTTTCAGTGCAAAAAGGTGCTCCACCCCTGGCATATACCACTAATTAGCCAAATTTTGAAGTCATTTTTTGTTTTTTCTCTTTATTTTCGAGATAATGCAAGAAATTTGAAATTAATCATTATATTTTGATAAATAATACATTTTTTTTTAAATCTTATTATTTATTTATTTTTTAAACATAATTTAACAGAAACTTACTGAAATTTAGGAGTTAACGGGTTAAGTAGGAGTTTAATTTTCAAATTGTGGTTTATGTGCTGAAATCTTACTTTTAAAACATTAATGTCTGGGTCATTATGGTCAAGGTATCTCCCCTACCAAGAACAATCGCCCAAGTGTTCACTACAAGTTTTTATCTCCATATTTATTTTTGTCAGATTAGATATTACCCTGCACTAAAGAAAAAGCTAAAATATCAGGTTATATCTGATCTAATAATTCTGCTTATATTTCTAAGAGAAATATAATTTGGTCATATAAGAATACTCACTTCGTTTTTCTTCAAGATTGCTGGAATGTGATGCAGCCTGTTAGAATGGATAAAAATTTAGTCAATAAATTGTTAAAATGTACGGAACTTGGAACAGTTTTTGTCAGCAAATGAACTGTCAGGGGGGGAAAAAAGGGCTTAATCAATTCCTTTTATGCAATAATTATTGCATTCTATGATTGGAACTAAACTTTTCTTTTCACATATTATATTATATTAACATATATATAAATATTGTGTTTTACGAAGAAACAGAATTAACAGGTTAATTATGTAAATTCTTAAAAAGATTATGTTTACCTGATCCCTAGCTGCAATTTCATCTCCTTTTATCTTCTTTGTTTTAGCTAAAGCTAAATTTTGCTCGACTTCCTGAAAAATAGTTCAAAAATAAATTTAATTCATTGTATTTTATTTTAAGCCAAATGATTTTAAAAACATAATTGTTTGTAAATTACACAAAGTTTGATTGTAAGTTAATGCATATAGAATATCATTTCATAACACTACAAAGATTGCTTTTGAGATAATTTATTGTGTGCTTGAGAAAGCAAAGGGCACCATAATATTTAACATTTGTAATTTACTTTTATGGTCAGACCTGAATGCAATAATTAATGGAAATGGATTTGAAAATGGGATACTTTTTATTTTTCAAGCATATACAGCACATTATCTCAGAGACAATTTTTTAGAGTTTGTTTGATATTAAGCCAACTGTTTGAAAATTAACCAAAAATGTTTTCCTGGTAATGTACACAAACAATGAGAAAAAAACATATACAGAAAAAGGTGATTACTAATTATGCCTTAACTTATTTTTTGCAAAAAAAAAAAAAAAACCAAAAAAAGAATTTTAAAAATTAAATTTTAATTTTTTTTTTGCAAAAAAAAAAAAAATCCATCATCAGAATTTTAAAAATTAAAGTTTAATTTGTTATGATCCGTATTGAAAACAATTCATACACAATCGCCTGGGTCAACATTTACGCCAAAAAAATTATGATTTTGTTACACTTCTAATATTTACAAGATGGTTAATGCACTCCTTAAGAATATGAGGTGTTTTTTAAAAACAGCATCACAGAATTGTGTATTTAACCCATGCAACACAAATATTTTCCTTTTAGAAGATAATAATGGAAGTTACTTTTACGAAATACTTTCCTTGGAGTTTTAATGATTTTCTACAATTAAACATTGAATTTTCCAGATAAAAAATATAAAACAAATTACTGGCTTTAAATTTTAAAGCATGAGGATGTTTCAAAAAGTCAGGTAACAAGAGCTGTGATGGGTGAACAAATACCTTATGCAAATTAAATTTCCTGAGATGATAACAGCATTCCAACACTGCCTGAGCATGGAGCTTATGAGTTCTGCGGTAGTGTACCGAAATCTCAGAAGATGAGGTATTGATGGAAACACAGCGAAGAAGTGTGATGCGGTTTTTGCATCTAAAGAAAACATCCGTTGCCGAAATTCATCAGCAACTGGTGGAAGTATAAAAGGAAGAGTAATGTCCCAAAAACAGTTGAGATTTTGATTCACATAATTGGATAAAGGCAGAACAGACGAGCAAGACGGATCAAATATGAGGACTGTTTTGCAGGGAAAAGTGACATGATATAAAAATTCTAACCTAATGTGTTCAGTGCCAAAAAAAAAAAAGAATTTTACCTTTTTCTAATATTTACAAAGAATTCGAGTACTTAAATTGTTGTAATGGTTAAAAGGGAAAAAAATTTAAATCCATAGTGGAGGATGATGGTGACCATAATTTCAATTTCAGGCACATGATATTAGACCTAGTTAGGTGGAAGCTGTCATTGATAGCTGTGATGCATGAAATGTACAAGCAAGAATAAGATTAATTTTTTCCGAATATGTGAAAAAATTTGCAGAACTGCTAACTTTCATTATCATTAAAACTGTCTGCAACATTGGGAGCACATATTTTGAAGTTAAAACCACAGAAATAATTCTTGGCTTCATTTGTTTTTTTGATATTTTCAAAAGAAATCCGCAATATTTATTTCTCAGTTAAATGAATATATATGGAACGAATAGTTTCCAAAGAAAATCACTTCTGTAAAGCAAGCATCCATATCTTTCCGCTTCACTGTGTGTGTGTGCATGCATGACTTTCTCTATTAACAAAATATATATGTAACTTTGTTGTTCTATTATTGTTTTATGTGTAAAATATTGTTTTTCTCCATGATATGATCACTGAATGAAGGAAAAATAAAATCTAAAAAAGGTTTTTGAAAGGCAAAATAAAAGGTACTCAGTAATCATATTCATAAAATTCTTGATAATGCAAATTCTTCGTGTTCCCGTGATGTGTCTGACTATCAATATATGATGGTATACTGCGTCAACATCACATTTGTTCTTAAAAGTAGCAAAATTTTTAGAAAGAAAAAAATTGCAAAAGTATATGGAAATCAGCCATTAGGATTAACTGTTATGCATAACATTTTTGAACTTTTGCTTTTATAAATCAATAATTATGTATCTAATTAGTATTTGAACTATTTGAGAATATTTAAGGACAGAGAATGAAATATTAAACTCTCAATAATTTGTTTAAATTAAGTGATTATATGTTAGTTTTCAGATAAAATATTTTTTAAATGACAGCTTCTATGAGCAGAAATAATAAAACTTCTTACTTCTTCAGTTGGTGCATCTCGGCGTCGGCCTCGAAGCCATGCTATAAATAAAAAATGGATTAGATATTGGTAGATATGAACCATAATGCAGGATAGGATAACAGACATTTATTTTGTAAGATAATTGCATCATCTAAAAAGCATTAACTTATATCTACCGCTAACCTTTGTAGCCAGGGTTGCGGTGATTTAAATCAGTTATTTAAAATAAAGTGATTTAAAAAAAAAAAAAAAAGCAGTTGATTTAAATCGCGATTTTAATTATCAAGTTAATCTGCTTTAATGAAATAAAATTGTTCATGTATCTTTAAATAGTGATCTTAAAGTATTTTTTAATGTATATTTAAAGAAAGAATATATAGAACATAGAAAAATATTTTATTGAATTGATGTAACTAGAGTACTTTCCATATCTTTATTTTTGAGAACACAAGCAAATTAGATTCTAACCCTTTGCGGCGCAACACAATTTTTTGAAAATATTATGAGAAAACATCTTGAATGGCTTTAGTTTATTGTCTAGACATAGAATCTACAAAGAAAGTTTTTTAAAAAACTTACTTCATTCCGAGGGAGGGTGTCGTCCCCCTTTCGGGTCACACCCTTAGATACAGCCACCTTGATACACTCAAAAATTATTGTTGAATCTTACAGAAAATTAAAAATTTTCGAGTTACTTTGCTAAAATTGTTAAACGTCCAGAACTGAAAAATTTCTTATCTCCGAGTCAAAGAATTTTCCCAAACTTTATCTCTAATAATTCCTATTCTGAAACAAAATTTCATAAGACTGCTATATACATTCTAAAAGGAGTACTATTAGCCCTATCCTAAACCTATTATTTTCCATTTATAGTTGAATTTAACGGTTGAGAAGCAAGTGAAATTAGGTGTGCCATTAATTGGCACACTTCACCGCAAAGGGTTAAATAAATCTCTAATGAGCAACACAATAAAATGCAAAGTTTGAGACGCTTCTTTTTGTATAAAATAAATATTGTGAAAGGGTCGTGTTCACAAAGAAAGAACATGGTAAAATGCAGTGAGTTTCATTTTAATACTGGAGAAAACTAAATCGTGTTGGGGACAACAAAGTTTTTATATTGCAATACTGAATTTTAAAATTTTATCTAGAAAATTTTTTATTTAATGTTTTGGGTGAAACAGATTAGGATTAGAGAAAGCTTCAATGTACAAAGTAATGAAACAAATGAACAGCTGAGTGTAAAATTCTCCAATATTCTAACATGCAATAATATATCTATAGTCAAGAAATGACAATTTTTTATTATATTTTTCTGTAATAAAATTGTCTTATATTGCAAAAGTATATTATTTTTATATTTTAGTTCACAAATATTTTTTTAAATAGTTGTTACATTTTTAAATTAATTTTTTAAATTTGTTTTTTTAGAAAGTACAGCTTAATGACTGGTATGTTGTTATATATATAATTCTATGTCTATAGGGCTCATTGTCTAATATACAAAGGTTAAATATATATATGTAGTTTTAAAAAAATTAAAATAAAAAAATCTTGATTTAAATAAAAAAAAAATCCGATTTAAATCAAATAAATCGATTTTTTTGAAAAAAATCGACAACCCTGTTTGTAGCTTATTAATAGGGATGTAACAAATATTCAGTCCTTTTCCTGAATATTAGATTGGTTGTATACTAAACAGATATTCAGCCAAATAATTTGAGAGAGGTTAATGATTTTTTTAATGAACTTTTAAAATATATTGAAGAAAGAATATTGCAGAATTACATTTCAGTACATTTATTATCAAAAAAAATCCCCTAACATTTACTCAATTTCAAGTTGCATAAGTGTTTTTAATGATATTATACATCATTTATCATTGCAAAGTAATTTTAGTTAACAAAATAAAACTATTTGCATGAATTGGCCTCATCTTTTTCATAATTACAGTATAAAGATATAGGACATTTAATGTCCTAAAAGAAAGAGACAGTCCAAAATTAAAGCCAGAATAATCATTCATAAATAAACTCAAATAGAAAGAAACAGCCTCATAAATACAATTTTTCTTGTTTGTTTACAATTTATAAAATTATTTTTTTATTTAATTCAATCAGATAAGACATGCAAATTGCAATAAAACAAATCCAGTAATATACCTTCCCATTCCGCAGGCAAACTTTGCTGCCAATCTCCTTCTACTTGAGGCTCAAACCAACGATTTCCTGCTTTTCTCATTGAATGACGATCTGAAGAACAAATTTTATACAAATGAGACATGAAAAACTTAAAAATGTATTCACTGATTATTTTATAAAAATATTATGAATAATTACATGAATATAATTGGCACCTTTTTATTCAAAATATTTTTTATCTGATTGAGAACAATTTTTGCATAAAAAGAATAAATGCCATCGGAAATCTTTTATAAAATGTAATAATTACAGAAACAGTAGAAATAAAAATTTTTGAATCATAAACAAAAACTATCTTCATAAAACAATTTCTTTCGTATATACTAAGGGAAAATATACTGTAATCCAGTGGATTGAAATAATATATCATTTAAAAAACCATCTTGTAAGACATGTTACAAAAGAGAGTTTCTTTGAATGTGGTATCAAACTTCAGTGCCAGTTTTTTGCACAGGCATATGCCTCATACCTTGGGGGGGCATCAAGGTCTATTTGACACGCATCATAGTGCTAAGCCGACAGTGAATTTATATTGTATAGGGGCAGGAACATGAAAACAATTTTCCACCTGTGGCCTTATATTGTCGAAATCTGTTATTGTTCTATATGTGTCATGACATTACAGATATGGAAATCTGAAATTTAGTTAGAATAAAATAGTGTGCAACAAACTTATTATTTTTTTTCTAATATTATGTGGTTGTAACGTCTTGCAGTTATGCTTAAAAGAACATTACAGCTATGTTAATCGTACTTCGTTTCAGTTACATGCTTTCAGAAGGATATAAAATGCGTTTTACTACAAGACTATTTAGAGAAATTTCATGTGGTAATCACATTATTCATGTATTACTAATTTGTTGTTTATCTGTTTTGAAAAGGTTAAAATTTGAAATTGGAGTATAAGATTTTCTTCTTACTGGGTGTTTATTGGGTCTTGTCGAAAGACAAATCAAGATTGATTTGTATGTTTAATTGCATGTGTGTGGGTTTGGTATTGCTTCATAAACCTATCATCAGTGTGTTATATGTGTTTGGTGCTTCCTTATCAGGAGTACACTAGAGGAAGACAGTTATTTAAGTGATTATATTTGCATATAGTTAAAGATTAATGAGGGATTCGAAAGGTGAGGGAAAATAAGGCAGTGCTTCCAAGTAAGTCACAGTCAAGGTTCAGGAATACGAAATGGTACTTCATCCACAGTGATGAACGAAATTTAGCTTTTCTTACTAAGTGAAAAGTTTCCCCAAAGGTGGAGGGAAGCTGTGGCGTGTACCTACTCCGACATTGATGATTAAAGACTGGGTGTGTCGGCTCAAGCTGGTCTTCAGATTCATCTGGACAATAGACATATCTTTCTTGTTGGCGGTCCAGCTATTTTGGGACCCTCTTTTTGGCGAATTTCACCACTTTTACTTTCATTACTGCGACTTTCCTCTGATTGCACCCTAGGCAACTTCCTAAACGAATTGGCTTTTGTGCTGCCAGAGTGTGTTCCCATTGAGCACAATGGGTTTGTCTTGTCTGTTGTACAAGATCTGGGCGGAGAAACTTAGAGGAAGTAAGAGATCCGACAGCCAAACTGGTGATTGCATTCAGCAGAAGGTCCGATTTGGACAGTTTAGCGAAACCATGGTATTTTTCTGATCAAATAGAATGAAATATATGTCTAATCAAATTATTATGTGTATAACTCTATATTTACTCAGAAGAATTCTCAATAAATTATATTGCATTT
>BGPR01013387.1:0-41910 GCA_013235015.1 Araneus ventricosus
CCTGTGTCTGAGTTTCTCTTTGGGTTTGGATTCCTCATGATTTTGATTGTGGAACAGGCAAGTACTTGATTTTTATTATTGAAAACATTTGTGCTATTTAAAATATATATTTTCTTGTAAAATAATCTAGTGTCCTGAGTTAACTGGGGCTGCTTCGATTTTTGATTCCTTTTCCAGGCTTAAAAAATTCCTGAATTTTTACTTTTAAGTAAGTAACTCACAGTGACATAGTGAAGGATGCGCAATTGGGTGTATAGATATCCCAGGTGCCACTCTTTGAAGGCAGCATTTTTGTGTTTACTTTATGCGTTTAAAGTGGAGAAATCAATGAATCAGTCTGGCAGGGGATAAATTCTGTGCCTCAGGCATCATCTATTCTTGCTACACAGCTGGTAATTCCTGTCAAAAAAAAAAAAAAGTTTTAACTAAATTGTAAAGAATTAATTATGGATGAATTCTCCTACCCAGCTCATGATTTACACAGAACATCCTAATCTAATTTTGGGGAATAGTGGTGGTTTGGCTAATAATAGTGGTAGTTAATTCCTTTGAATGTTACATTAACTGTAGGCCCTTTCTATTATTCATATATTAAAATGGTCAGACAACCGAGATTATCTGGGATAGTAAAGATTTTTAATTCTTTGTTAAGGCTCGAGTCCTTCACCTGCATGTGGATTTCTCCACTTTATTTCTAATCACATATAGGTTTTGGTGAATGTGACAGATTAAATGAAAAACTTGACTAATCTATTTATGCCTGATAGGTAGCTTAAGTTGTAAACAAACTAGAATATAAGTTTCTATGTACATTATCAAATTTAACAGTGGTTAAAATGCAGATCAGGTTTGCTATATGAATGTTATTATGCTTTAAATCGGTGGTTCCTAACCTTTATTTTGTCCAGTACCCTTTAATTAGTCTTTTGGTATCTTTGAGTACCTCTTACTATCCCTCAACCCTGCAAACAAAGAAGCCTTAATTATTAATGTTAAGGGCATAGGTTAGCTTAAGAGTCCTGCGTCTCAAATTAACTTATTAACAGTTGTAGGATTTATTTTTAATTCTACATTTTATTTCATATACAGTAAAACCTGTGTATAGCGATATTGTAGGGACCTCGAAAATATATTTTTATAGACATGTTACCGTTATAGACAGTTTGAGGATTTGTGCATCCAATGTTTAGGTCTGTGTGCATATGTATTAATATACTAACATTTTTTTGCGCTTATTGATTCATTTTGCAAATAAATAGCAGATATAAAATTTTATTTTATAAACATTATAATAAAATATACAATTTTATGTGTTAAAATAAAATTTTATATATAAGCCCTTTTTTTAGGAACTTCAAAATGAAAATTTTAGTTGAAAACTTTGTCAACATGCTCATTTACAGTATCTTTTAATCATTTTCGTTTGTTACCCATTTTACTTTTTTTGCCATAACATTCTCAATGCCTTTTCTTTTTATTTCAAAATTAGCTATTGTTGACTAAGAAATCCCATATATTTTAGTCATACCATACCATCCTAGATTCAAGGTGTAAACTCATCAAAAGCGAATTTTAAGGAACAAGTGGTCAGTTCCAATTTGTTAAATGCAAATAAACAGGTTTATGCCCACTAGGAGGCACAGCAACAAACATCTGTGTGTATTCCAGTCGCTGGCCCCTCCCCGGATCTCTTTACTGCAATAGCTTGCTGTTTCTAGCCCCCCTCTCCTGTTATAGACAATATAGTTAAACATAGATTTCACTGTATTATAAGAGTACTAGTTCCACATCCTAACACATGAAAACATCATTGAAATAATTTTGCATTAACTTATGTTGAAAGCTAGCAGTTACTCATCAGGATAATCAACTATTTAAATAGAAGGCTCCTCAAGATTATTTCATGGAACTGAGTTTTATAAAATTAAGTTCAAATGAAGACAGATATAATCTCATGTCTGGAATTGCTTCAAGCATTCTGTAATATTTGTTCTTAACATAAGCATAAGAATAGAATGCTTTTTTTTCTTTGAGTTCTGTATTTGTGAAAGGTATTAAATATTTCATTGCTTCAATGCTAAGTGGTGTTCTTGGTGCTCTTATTTTACTGTTACCCCGTAGACTTTCGAACTTGCGTAACTTTCACTTTTAACTTGAACTTTGGGAAATAAAATGCTATGACTTTTTTAAAAATTTTAATCCATTAAGTTTTGTGTCATACACCCCCAATTGGGCTACCACAACTCCTGGGGCTATGTGTACCATAGGTTGGGGACTTCTGCTTTATTTCATTTTAATATATTTCTAGAGTGAAAAATATAATTTGATTATGCATTAATTTCACACACATACACAAAAAGAAAACTTGAATTTTATTCAAAAAGTTATCTACAACTGCTGTACACAATACACTTTTAGTGGTTCATTGCCTTTTTTTTTTTAAATAGAATATAATCTATTCAAAATACAATATATTAGCAAGAGAGAAATTAAAGTAATAAATTACAGAAAAAAGCAAATGAAAATCTGGAAGCAAAAAATACAAAAATAATAAGACCAAATAAAAAATAGTATAAGACCAAATAATAAAAATAATAGGAGACCAAATATAATATATCTAAATATTCAGCTGACTGAAAATGTTGCAATAGTAAAACTTTTTGTTATTAAGTTACTTAATACTTTTAATATTGTTGTCATAGTACATTTGAAGAAATGATTTAGCTTACTTTTGTAAGAGCATATTAAGCCATTTAAACATAGAATAATAGAATTTAATGACATTAGAACCAGATATGGCTATGCTGCATCGAAAACATAAAATAATAATTATTACAAGATAAATATATTCTATATCTTGTTGATTTTTTTTACAAGATTTTTTTCGTAGCAAATTAAAATTTTGTATTACCTTGTGCTTAATAATAAAAATAATAAATAGCTACTTCTGAATAGTGTCAAAAATTTTATTAAATTTACTGTTTTTTACTAAGCTTATAATTATTACATTTTAATAATTATTGAATTATAATAATATTTACAATAAATCCATATTTTGCACTTGTGTCAGCAGATGGCAAAACATCCAATTTGTTTATGAAATTATCAGAGTTAATATTCAAATTTTTATGACACAATTTAAAGTAATTTCTTTAAACTGCATTTTTATACAAAATTTTCATTTGTTTAAAGGCTATTATTAATAACTAGAAAATCACCTGTCATGGTATGACAGGTGCAAATTGCCTCTTCATTCGAGAGATTTCCCGTCAAATTTGACGTGTTTAAATAGATCTATATGTGAGATAAATGTTTAACATTGATTGAAAACAAATAAAATAGTGTTTTATGACA
The DNA here is from genome assembly GCA_013235015.1 of Araneus ventricosus. Taxonomy (NCBI): domain Eukaryota; kingdom Metazoa; phylum Arthropoda; class Arachnida; order Araneae; family Araneidae; genus Araneus; species Araneus ventricosus. Next base: position 3,355 of record BGPR01013387.1, read on the forward strand.
TGAAATATTTTTACTTTCTCGTATACGAAGTATACAAAGTGAAATTATTGTAATCGTCAAAAAATTCGAACTCGAGATTTTGACGAATCTCCACGTTTTAGACCTCCCTGAGTCCGAAAAACACAATTTTGGAATTATGTCTGTCTGTGTGTGTGTCTGTGTGTGTGTCTGTGAACACGATAACTCGAAAACTATTAGAGCTACGGCGATGAAATTTGGTATGTGGTCTTTAAACATAATTTGTAGGTTTCTATCAAATTTTGGACAAAATCCGTCAACGGGAAGCCTGTCTGTCTGTATGTTCGGGGTCATGCGAACGCTATAACTCAAAAACTTGAAAAGCCAGATGGATAAAATTTTATACACAGTTTTATCGTCATGAATGTAGGTCCGTATAAAATTTTGGGCCAAATCCGTCAAAGGGTTGACTGTCTATCGGTCTGTATAATCGCATACTTGTTTAACTCCCTGCGCATGCCTACTAGTGGCAATGCCTGCGCAAGGAAGGGACGCTCCGAAACTTGGCAGTTTGCCAAAAACAAATTCTGGAGTGATTTTGTAAGGAAGCAAACATTTAGGGAGTCTCGCCAGGTCCTGTTGCGCAAAAGAATGAGCAGAGGATTTGAATTTGTTTTGATCCTTCAAACCACGCGTGGTTCCAACTTTGGTTTACTTGCGACGGAAGTTTATTTGACGCCTTTTATTATTCTAGTTTTCTCTACATGTGTTAGGAGTATACGAGAAAGTTTAGGGGAGACCACTCCCGCTGGTTTTTTTACATATTTCTTTATTCAAAAAACTTCTTGGTAAACAACATTCCATGTGAAGTATTTTTTGTTGTTTAACAATTTTCCTTGTACTTCAGATGTCTTAGTGTAAATTTTAACGTTGCCAAAAATTATTATCGAATTATATTTATATCATCATGATTGCAATAAATAATCAGATGCATTGTGGTATCCAAACTATATCACGCTCATGATATACCACTGACGTGATTTACTACTTTCTATTAAAAAGCAGAAATTTATTTGAAATATATGATTAATATAATTTAAAATTTCGCGGGAACTATTGATTATAGTGAGATAAATTTTCTATCAATCGATAGGAAATTTTATTTCACTATTTTAGAGCTATTAAATTTGAAATTAGAATGACAATTACTTTTTTAAATTTAAAACTACTGAAATTTAGGTGCTCTAACAATGAAATAATGCTGTTTAATGTCTTGCAGTGCTATGGTGCTAATTTTATTGTTGTTGACGTTAGATTGTTACAGATCTCGGCCATTATATTAGTAATGGTTGACTGCCTGAAAATTATTTTGCATTTAATACAAAATTCTAATCTTATATGTGTGCTTGAGAAAATAAGATTAGATTATATAAAGAAATTCAACCTGTGTTAAAAAATGTGGGACATTATTTTTTAATGTGATGATTATAAATTATAATTAACATTTATATAACTTAATACTACTTAACATGGTTTTGCTTCAATATGATTCAGGAATCTGGGAAATGTTTTGTACAACAAAGTATCCTATAATTTAGTTTCATTCTGATGTAGGATGTTTGGAAAAATCCTCAACCAACACAGAGTATAAGAGCTTATAAGAGCAAAAAAGGGGAAAAAATCTAATTAAAAATTAGAGGAATCTCTGTATAATGGTAGCATTAAGAACTCTCAAAAATATCACATTTGCAACTAGGGAAATTCTTAAACAATATAGAAAATAATAAGAGCTTTTAAAAATAGCTTTTAAAAAATCAAAATAGGAACCAAGTTAAAGCTGAAAAAATTTTAGATGATAAAGATATATTAAGGTATCAATGTAGGGCATTTAAAACAATGGCATATTAATTTTTCACAGTTTCCCCTCTCTTTCTTTGGATGTAGTGATCATTTAAAGGGAATAATGAGATTTGATTATATGTTTTAGCATGCATGCATTGTCATTATTTGCTCTATTCAGTCATCACCTATGGTAAGAGTTACGTTATGCTTCATGTCACTATTCAGAAGTATTTGCCAGTAAAAAGCAATAAATATATTTTAGCATATTATTTCTTGTCTTCAGGAAATGATATTTTGAGCAGGCATGATTAAATTAAAGTATGAATCTAAGGTGTGTCCAAATGAAAAGGGGATTTTTGCTGTTGTGGCAATTGTCTAATGGCAGTGGTTGATTTGATGTATTTGTTGATAAGGTTTGAAGTGGCGGCTTCCCACCTCCCCATGTCAAAAAAAGTCACTTTGCTTTGAAGGTTTGAAAGTTGGGCCTGGTTTTTCTTTTTAATGAAAAAGGACCTGCACTCGTCTACTGGCTAGAATGGGATGAAACGATTAATGCTATATGGTACTGCAATACATTGCTGAAACCTATACAGGGCAGCAAAATTTAGCATAGAGGCAAGCTCTTAAAAGGGATATTGCTATTCTAAGTCAATGCTTGCCCACATATGGGCATGTAAACCCTCAACTACTAGCAAAATTTTGATGGAAAGTTCTCAAGAATTCTCTGTACAGCCCTGCTATCTTCCCATGTAACTGCCATATCTTTGGGCTGTTATAACAATCACTGTAAAAACAGTTCACTTCTGACAAAAACAAAAAAGGACACAATAGAAAACTGGATCCATCATCAACCCAGAAGTTTCTGCCTTGAAGTTTCCGATCCATGTGGGGAATGTATGTCCAGTATCAGTGTCAGTATAGCAATCAAGTGTAGGTGTAATATTAATGTGAACTGTAATTAAAGTATTCTTTAGATACAACCATTGCCAACTTTTCATTTGGGTACATCTTATATAAAGAAATTAGCTATATAATTTTTTTACTGATGCTTTTTAAATAATAAAAAATATTATGAATGCTCATAATAATTTCTTCTTCTTTTAGATAGCTCATAACTGCCGGTAGTGCGATGAACAAGTACCAACCTTGGACCAAGCTCCTTCCATCAATGACATGAGCCGTCTTATCCAGGATACGGGCACCCAATATGGATCAATTGGAGTGAACCATGATTCCCACAATCATGAAGTGATTTTTGTCCAAAGTCGTAGTTCCATTCTTAGCCACTTACTCTTGGCCTTTGCCCTTTCTCTTCACTCCATCTTTGAAGGCCTTGCCATTGGCCTTCAGACCACTGCCCAAAGTGATTTTAGAATTCTGATCGCAGTGCTCATCCACAAGTGCATCATTGCATTCACACTGGGGATCAGTCTCACCAACAGCAGCTTGCAGAAATCTCACGTGATCACAGTTAACTTATGCTTCTCATTAGCTTCTCCTGTAGGCATTATCTTAGGTATCCTTGTCATTGACTTAGTCCAGGGTCTACCTATGGTCATCACCAGTGGCATCTTGCAGGGTCTTGCAGCTGGTACATTTCTGTATATCACCCTCATTGAAATCTTGCCAGAGGAGCTGAAATCAGGCAGAGACCGCATGGTCAAAGTGGCTTGCATTGTACTTGGCTATTCTGTGGTCTCTATTTTGTTAACATTCTTGCCTGAGTAAATAAGTTGACCATATAATCAATTGATTTCAACCATTTTTTTTTGTGTTAATTTTTGATTATAGCTCCTTTTTAAATTGTCTAGTCCCATGGAAATCATCTTCATCCCACTCTTTAGAAATTTTGTCATTTATCTTATTTATTAATCTTTATTTTAGTTATTTGTCAATCTTTTGTAAAATAAATCTGAAAGCTGAGTTTGTTAATGGCCATTGATAAATTTTCCTGCAAATGTTAAACATTGCATTTTTATAACTTTTACTTATAAAGATAAATTAAGACTACTAAAATATATAAAGCAACATACTGGAAACATATAAAGTGGAAATATCTTAATATTTTAGGCATTTACATATCATCAAATTAAATTATTTTGTTTCATAAGCTTCTTCATCAGCATTTTTTTTTTTTTTAAATTTAGAAATAACTTTTATCTTAAGGGAGAAATGAATATATTATTTTGTAATATTATTAAGTAGTTTATACTGTTTGATGCCTAGCTGAAATTGAATAGAAGGCAAGTCTTTCATTCACGTTTAAATGTACATCAGTGGGAAATATTTTTACACAAGTATGGGAATAGTGTCAGTCTCTTTGTTCTTAGGAAGAAATGTAATGTCTTTGGTGATTTTTTTGTAACCTGGGTTTATGCAGAAAACAAAATGGTTGACTTTCAGCAATATTTATTATAGTGTGTCAGAAGTTGTGATTTTCTATATTATTAAAAAACAGCAATGATTGAAGTACTATCACACAAATCTTACTTGTTTATAGTATTTCTCTTAAATATCTTATAATGAATTCTTACTAAATCAGTAATCTGAACAAAGTAGTTCTCTTTTAGTTACTATTTCCCATTTAAGTTTTTAAAAAACAATGGAGGAAGGTTGTTAGCTATTTTAATTTTTCAATTTTTTTTTAAAAGAAATTTCTGTTGCTTTTTGACATTAAAGCATTTGAATCTTTTTTTCTACTGCCATGTAGATACTAGTTGAATTTCTGTTTAGGTCATGAAATGAAGTTCTTGCATTTATCCGAGTTATTTTTCTTTGAAAATGGGGGAGTTGAGTGGGTTAAATATAGATGCATTGATACAAGCTTTATTTTTTTATGTTATTTCATCCAAGATTTTTAGGACCTAGTGGTAGTCAGAGGGCTCCAGGTTCGAAACCTAATTCCACTGAAGATCCACTGTGTTTGTAGGCCTGGTGCACGTTAAGTCTCATGTGGACAAACATCCTTTTACTGGTGTAGTGCAAAGTTTGGAGAGAAAGCTGCCAGGTCGGGTGTCATCCTCGTCATATGACTGTGGTTCATGATTATGAAGTCTGCGCTAAAATAGCCTCAAGTTGCTTCAAAATGGGCTGTTAATATAACTAAACTAAACATCTAAGGATTTATCTTATTATTGGTAAAAAAAAAGATGTTCAGTATTCCTCCAACACGTATTAACTTTCAACTGTATATTTCAAAGTTTTTGAGTTGAAATCTAAAACTGAAATATATTACAAATTGCCTTTGTGTTTAAATGTTTGCATAAAAAATTATAGCAAATGGAAGGATGTCAGCCTTATTGAAATTACTGATTTTTGAAGAATCCATGATTTTATTAGTTTTGTGATTAACTTTTTCTCTTGCAAGTAGTGCTGTTACATAAGCAGAATTTTTACTTTTGCTTATAGGCACATAAAATTGACAAGGATTCCACCCTCCCCCCATTGCACAAATCTGTTTCTGTTCTAACCACAGCTAATAGTTTTACTCCTCTATCCTATTCAATCACTAGATGTGTGATGGATATATTGATTGCTAATGAAAGAAAACAAGAATACTAACTGCATGTGATCAAAGAAAACTATAGATTATATCTTCCAGTTATTTGAAAAGGGGGGACAGAACGTTCCCTATTCTTCTACAAAATTCCAGTTGTAAGAGGATGTTTGCATTTTCCACTAGCCCATAATGATATGTAAACTAGGAATGGCATATCTGGTCCCAATATAGGCATAGCTCAGGCAGGGTCTGTTTAATCTAAAAAAATAATTTCTGTTTTGGAAAAGGACTATTATTTGATTTCAGAATTCTAGCATGTTTATTTTATGATTGTTATTGATGAGAAATATTATAAAAACACTAAAATTCTTCATTCATATATTAGTTTTCTTAATTATTCAATTATTAAAAATTGCTATTTTTGGAAGATATAACATAGGACCATTTTTATTTATTACTAGCTGATATACTTGCCAATGTTGAGATGAAAATATTTTCCAGTCTTTTATCAATAAAAAATTAACTATTAAATTAATTGTCATAAATCCTCCACTAAAAGCTTTCTCATGCTTTAGTATTTGTGAGGAAATTTTAAAGATAACAAACATAACAAATGCTTTAGTTGTCCGAAATATCCGATTAAAGCTGGATGGCTACATTGCATCAAGGTCATATGCAAGAAAGTCAAAATATATTTAATATTAGCTTTTGACAGAATGCCAACATGCATGTAAATAAATGCATTTAAAAAAATATCTTTAGTGTATAAAATAGATTTATTTAAAATATAATGCATAAAATCTTCTTATCATAACTTTTTTTTCAGTGTGTCTTACTATCTGAGTCCCCTTATCTCTCCAGAGAGAGGGAAGGCAGTGCACCTTGGTGGCACTTGGGATAAATATATCCATTCAGTTTTTAACTAATAAAAAATGAACTATTTAATTAATTATGAAACCATCCTTATGCTTCATAATATTTGAAGTAATCTTATTCTGTAGCATACAAACTATTTATTTCATTTTTATTTATATAGATTATTATTATTATTTGCATATAGCACATGTCTATTCAAGTTATGAAATTCTGCTTCTCCTCCTCAAAACAAAGAGATTGATATGCTTCTAAATACTTTATCATACTATTTTCCATAGATGTACACTTGAACATGGACTATTTGGATATTAGAAAAAGTTATTTCTCCCAATAATGTCCATTCCTTTTACAATGAAGTTTATTTAAGTTATTACTGTATTGCCATAAAATTGAAGGGTTTTAAATGCCAATTTTCTATGTTTTAATGTCCTGTCATACTAGTCAGATATTGAAATTATGAAAGAGGATTTTCTTATATATGACAGGATAAATTATTTGTATTAATATTGTTTTAAAAATCATTTTAAGTATGTATTAATTTTTTTTATGAATCCATGACTTTGTCTTCACAGAATAATTATTTATTGTATTTCTGATGTAACAAACAGAAATGCATCTAAAATTAATTACATTTATCATTATATTGAAATATGCACTTGTTGTACTTCACTTGCATTATGCTTTTTTTCCCAAGTAATCTTCGTAAAATTGTTTATTTTTATATCTGTACTGTTAAAGCAGTTCCAATCTGGCATGGATGTAATTGATGTTAACATATATTTTTAAAAACATCTTTTGACAATATCGAAATGTAATAAATTACATTTTTAGATTTTTGTTCAGAAAAAGATAATTTAACATTGATGTAAGATAATGTGCAAAAAATTTGAAATTTCAATGAAGGACAGTGTCCACTAAATTTTAAAGTTAATAAAAAATTAGAAAGTTTTTTTTAAATTTCTATCAATACTGAACAATTTTCCTCCTTTTATTTATTTATTTATATCATTTTGCATTTGTGTATTTATCTTGTAAAGTGACTAACAAATTTTTGAATTTCATGGTTGATGCACTAAGTCTGTTCATGACATTTTTTTATGCTATATACTTAACTTCATTTATTGATTACAATATTGTAGACTGTAAATGAAGATGAAGCATTTAAAACATTTATACTGTTGGATTTTGAATGCTGTTTTCAGCAAAGTGTGTTTATAAATGTCTTAGTGTGTTTATACATGTAGTTTTACATCTCTGCGTGACTTCCCCATTTTAAATAACCGATTCTGATCAGTGACCAGGATGAATTAATTGTCAGTAAGTGTTATACCAAAGAAAACTATTGTTCCTTACACAATTTTTACTGACTGATCAGATATTTGCAATTTCCGTTTTCTAAGTTGAAAAAGTATTTTTTTAGTAATTTTTATAACATTATTGGAGGAATCATCATTTAATTTTCTAAATGTTTTCTACTGTTTGTGTTATATCATTATATTTATTCAAGCACTAGTTTATTATGTTAACATGTAGTTTGTTTGTATAATCATTTGTAATTTTGCAGTTAATTTATTATTTTAATCATGAAACACAGCACATTCTTTTTTATATATGAATGCTCATATTTATGTATTTAAGCATTTCATATTGCAGATTATAATGGAAAAATATTTGAGCTTTATTGTTAAGTACTTTGGTTGCCTGGACTAGAATGTGATGTCCTTGTAGTTTGTGTATTTGCATGAAGTTATCATGTAACTAATTGTGCCATTATTAAATTGCATATGTTTTTTTTTATTAAAAAAACCTTTCTTTGTTGAAATAAATAAATTGCACAGACTGATATTTGTAAAAGATAAATATATTCATATAAAACTCTGATTTCTTTTTTACAGTATATCACCACAGATTCTTTCGACTTAGTTGCTGCATACTACTCACGTAGAACCCTAATTGCTGAAGAAAATGTACTAAGTCCTGTATGTATTGAGTTTTTAATGAGTGCAAGGCTGCCAGCTTCAAAACAATAACCAGCCTCATGTAGTTCTTTTATCACAGTGTCCATTGTCTTGTAGTCTTCTTGTACCCTGTCATCCTGGCAGTGTAGTAAGAATTCAATGACTGGTTTGTAAAGATCAGTAGATATTATTTGGGCTGTTAAGCTGCGTTTCAGTATCAGGTCCAATAGTTCACTGTCATAATCATCAGTGGTAATCTATAAATGACAAACAAAAAAACAAGCTTTTAATACATACACATGGCTTTTTTACAGATTTTATAAATTAAGAATCTGTATTCCTTTTGTATTTATTCTCTGTATTTTTGTTCATTTTTTGCATGAATATTTTTTAGTATAAAATTTTGGTTTTATAATATAATTATAATTTTACTTATTTAGCATTATTTTATGTTAATCTTAGGCTTAAGTTGGTTAAATATATTTTCATTTTAAACCTTTGAGCATGCACAATACTATTCAGTAATTTTTGATCAATTTTATGCAATCTAGAATTTGAAGAAAATTAAGCACCTGATACGAAATTCGATTAATAGATGGCAAATGTAACTAGTCTTATAGAGTATTCAGATATGACGGGCTGTAGTTTCCATTATTTAGTGACTGCAAACTTTACTTTATAAATTGTTTTTATGCTCAAAGGATTTAAAACTGGTTGCAATCATTTCTATAATTTATTTTGTAGTCTTATGTTTTATTTTTTATTCATTGTTGATTCAGTTAAATATGTGAGATATTTCAAATCCTTACTAAACTGTGTGAATCTTTCTTAAGCTTACTGAGCTCCAAATTTAACCCCTATAGGTTCAGAACATGAGGCAGCGTTCCAAGCACTTATGGATTTGCATGTTCCTGTTCGCAGCACAAGGCGGAGGTGCACGCTTTGCAGTCGAAATCATGTTCAAAAACGGACTACCATACAATGTCAAGAGTGTCGAGTCGCTCTCTGCTCTGAAAAACAAAATAATTGCTTCAGACTCTACCACCAGCTTATGTCAGCTTTCCCTTGGGCAATGAAATAGTTATATGTATTTATTCATCCCCTCCCCCTATCTTCCAGTCATGATGAAATAGTTCGACTAACTTTGACCTATTTAGAATCAAATTTTTAACGAGAATAAAATTTATTTATTTGATATAGAGTTTCCATTTTCTACTGATAGTTATTCTGTGCATCAGAAGAAAAAAAAATTACAGAAATCACAAAATATTTGATTTTGCATATTAAGTATTCTTCCAGCTTTGTTGCTCAAAAATGTAATGAATTCTCTTAACATTTTGGTATAAAATTGTATAAGGATTTACAGAATATAAATGTCAGTTCATATTTGTAGTTCTAACACAACTTCTATTTTTAGGAATGAGGATATTGATTATTTGGTAATTTTTACTAAATTATATGGGATTCCAGCATCTTACAATTTTATTTTTAAATGAAATTATAACTTCATATGTGTCAATGTAGTTGAGATACAGAGATTCTACTTAAAAAGGAAAAAGTTAAAATTACACTCTTATGTAACTTTTTACATAATGTTCTAAAACAGAAAATTTTTCTTTTAGTTGATTATTTAAGAAAAATTTATGACTACCTCATCTTACAGTTTATAATTGTTACTATCATCATGGATATAAAAGAGGATTTATTCAATAGCATGTTAACTACTGCCAATTTGGAGGGATCTGTACGAAGAATTATCAATGGGCATTGAGTAAAACATAAAAAAAAAATTCAGCTTGTGAATGTTTTTTGTCTTCTGATTGCTATTCAAAACATGGATAAATGCCTGTACCCTGTTTTGAATAATGATTTTTCATACAGCTGCAATCAATGAAATCAAATGTTAGAAGGTTGTAAATTATAACACTTAAATTTCTTAATTTCATAACATTTAAAAAAGAAAAAGTTTTTCATACAGAAAAAGGTAATTTTATATTGTCATTCTAATTGAAAAGTCTTCTTAAGTTATTTCTGTCCAGAGATGATTTTGTTTTTCAGAGCTATGAGCCAATTTTCTCCTTTATGTAAAACTTGCTGCTTTTCAAACAGGATTTTATCAAAGCAGGTAACAAATGTTTCAAAGTAAACTGTGAGTGATATTTTTGTTTTTCATTATGTATTATTTGTAGACAATCGTGTTAAAACATATTTACTTTAGAGATTGTTTATGTATTAAGAAAAAAAGGACATTTATTGCAATAAAATTGTTAAATACCTTTGAGTATGTATTCTTAAGGTAATACTTGTAAGGACAATAATTTAATATAACTTTTTTTTGCTATTAATATATATTTAAACATAAAATTATGTTCTGAACATCATTTGATGTGTTAAAAATTTATACATAGTGCCAACTTAAGCCATGGCACAACAATTGAAGGGTGCAGTTTTCAGTATAATTTTGAAAATACCATATAAAATATTGTTTTTTAAGCACATCCATACACATTAAATAAACTAGCAGCACATTTATGATCCCTATCTCTATAGCTGCGATGAATGCATCAGGGGGTGAGGATGCAAAATTAAGTGCTTTGGCTTGGGTGTAGAAATGTATAAATCTAGCTCTGTTAAAGCAATTTATATTAGAAAAATTTCATGGATTAATAGACTCGGTGGTTAGAGACATGGACTGTGTTAACGGTTTATATTTTCTCTTTAAGAACTATTTAGGAGAAGATTTACTTACAATAGTTGTATTTATTTACTGTTTCTTTTTGAATCAGCATTGAAAGGTTAGCTAAGTAGGGGTGAGCGAAGAAACTCAAGAGAGACTTGCCTGCATGAGGAATATAACTATTTTCTTAATTGAACACATATCAATAGTGTTTGTTAAAATGTAAAAAGTATCAAGTCTTGTACTGGATGCAAGAATTTTAGAGTAATTATTTTTATTTTATTTAATTATTAAAATTTTTTTTACTGTGTATTACAATTCTTGAAAAACATTTTTGCAAATATTTCCGACCTGATTCAGCTCCACTTGGCTGCTCTCTCTTAATACAGTTTCTACTTTCCTTTTTTTTTGGGGGGGGGAGTAGTATGTTATCTATTCATCAGTTAAGGACAGCCAATATCTAATTGACACTTAACCCTTTTTCTGAGAGTAAGGATAAATATAAATTAATATAAAATAAAATACAGTAATGCATTTAAATTTCTGCAATATACTGGTTAAGTCTGTGTTTTGTCACTTCTAGTAGTCTTCAACACATTTCTGAAAATATCTCAGTCATATATTTAGGCACAAATAAATGTGGCAATATTTTTTCTTCATTTCTGTTAAATCATTGGATATTTGAGTTCATCATAGGAGTTATGCTTACACATTCTTGTAAAAAATTTCATAACTCAGGGTTCCCACGGTCCTTGAAAATTTTTTGATGAAATTGGGTCCTTGAAAGTCATTGAAAAAAGGATGAGGTCCTTGAATTTTTAAGCGACCGCCGATAATCTCCGCCCTCATTTTCTCCTCAACGCGAAATATGAAGGTCATTGAAAATACTACGGGAATGCACTCGTGTTTCTCCTCGTTGCTTATCACCCTCTGCAGAGTAAAATAGTTCAAGGGGGTCATCCGTGACCTTCGGAATCCCTCGGGGTTTTCAAACAAACAGTACTCTCTTGTAACCCTTTAAGACTGAACCCGTACGATCGTGTGGGTTAGGCTTTAGCTTATATTTCTGTTTGGTTATATGCAATAAATGCCGGAAAAAATGATTTTTCTTGTTTCTAAAATTTCTATAGATCTATTTTTCTCATTGGATGGCAGATATCGTCCATTTTTGAGTTGTAGTCGGCATTTAAACAATTCGTTAAAAAAATACGTACGGTCTTAAAGGGGTAAGTGGGGGGGGCTTTAACCCTCTGATTCATAGGATACTCTGCGCCCCCCGCCCCCCCCCCTCAAAAACCGCAACGAGAGCTGACAATCTTAAGGGGTTTTATTTGAAAGAAATTGGTTTTGGGTTGAAATGCTAATGGCCAGTTTTGAGGATTATAGCGAATTTATGTTCGGACTTTCCCTAACCATTCTAGGAAATATCCCTTTCCCCCAAGGTGGAAATTTTACAGAAAGTGGGACGTTCTCGAACTGTAGGTTGGTTGCACATTACGCTTCGGACCTTTCAGTATGGAGAGTTAATTTCGCTGCTCAGACTTGAAACTTATATCTAGGTGGGGGTTAAATATCAGTGACTTATTTTTATTTATTTCAACTGTTTAAAATTTTAATCAATCATGTATTGATAGCTACTTTTGATTATTGTCTCTTTAGAAGGTCAAAAATAAAATTAATTTTGATTTAAAAATTTAGTTTTTATTCTGTTTGAATCATTGTTACATTGTGATTGAATTACTAAAATGGCAAGGCTTGATCTTAAAAACTATAATATAAAGATTTATAAAAGATCTGTTCCAAAAAGCATAAAATAGTTATTAATTGTAAATTTCTTTAGTGTTCAATTGAGATTGACTTATGGATATTCAAGCTAAATTAGATGATTTTTGATTTTATCTCAATATATTTCAAGTTTTCAGTTAAGATTCTATTGTTATTCATTATTGCTTCTACACTGTCTCTTGTCCTATTGACATCAAATATAAAAAAAAATCATGGTCGTTTTTTTTTTATTTTTTTTTACAACTTATTATTATTATTTATATTATTTTAATTTGTAGTTTGATTCCTGTAAAATCAGAATAAGTGAAATATCTAGTGTATAGACTTGTTTTACAATTTTTCAAGTGAAAAATTGAATTATGTACAATTTCTATAATATGTAATTTTATGGTCCTTGAATTTTCTTAAAATGTCCTTGAATTTTTTTCTTCAATAAGAGTGGGAACCCTGTAACTGGACATTGGAACAAATTTGGAAATTCCAACAAAAATTTCAATTTTGGTGCAAAACTTTGATCTGCTTTTTTACCATGATTTCATCTCGGTGAAATTGTTTCTTGCTGACTGATTTTATTACACATCTAGGGCAAGTCTGATGAAAGTAAGTCTCAATTCCATCTAAATTCAGAAAACAAAACCAAATGCTTGCAAGATAACAAGGAATTATCTCCTAAAATCTTGGAAATACTTTAAAAATATTTCTATAATGGTAATTTCATTATTTGTAAGAAAAAAGTTGGAATATAAAGATATTCTTTGCTTGGTTTTATGTTTTGCATACAAAACAAGTGATGAATCAAGATAAATAACAAAATGATATTACTTGTAACCTTATGTTGGTCTTTTAAAGTTAATGAACTTTTTCTAATGGTATCGAAAAAGCATTTCTTCAGCTCATCCTTTTCTCGATTCTCAAAAATTTTTCAGGGACAGTAATATGTAAAAAAATTACATTACCTGGGTGGCATTTCCCAGAAGATCCACAGCTTTGGAATGTAAAGAATCATGATTTGTTATTAAAGCACATTTCATTATGTGAAGTATGCTGTTCTGTTCCTTGACTTTTTGGAATACTTCCTGACAGTTCTAAAAAATAAATGGATTTATTTAATTTTCATTAAAATAAAATTCTAATATTATTTATTAATTCATTTAATTTTTATAAATTGTAGTTAACTAGCATTGGATAAAAATACATAATGTAAAATAATTTAAATACTTACAGAATATGTTTTATTCGGGCAAATCATGTTACGCCATGCTATTTTTTTTAATCAAGAAATTGTGAATCAAATTTATGAAGTTATTAAAATTTTGGCTTCTTTATAAATAATTTTACTATAAAGTAATTTTTAAATGTGAGATGAAATGGAATATAAGGTATTATTCTTATCTCATATTTTTGTAAGAAATATACAATTTAGTTTAAATATTTATTTCTGTAACACTAACAAAATAATTTCATAAGCAACTAGGATTTTGTCTGAGCAAGAACTTTAATTGATGACAATAAATAATAATAAAAAGATTTCTCGCATACAAATTCTATAAAATTATGAATATAACTGAAAAATTTTATAAATAGAGAGATCATAATAAATTATTTCTGACCATTTGATAAAATGTCAATCTGTAACTATTTTATAAAAGTTATATTAATTAAAAAATTTTGTAAAAAGATCCATATTTTATGCAAAAATTTCAACACCAATGATATGAAGTTTATGTAAATACCAGAATGATTTAGATTACAGATTAGAAAAATCCGAGATGTTGCCTTAAGACAGAGTTTTAGTGGAAAAACAGGAAAGTTTTCATTTTTTTCCTTTCAAATTGATGAAAGAGAAGATATGTATTTCCATTTAAATTGTCTACATAGTTTTGAAATTATTAAACTTATCCATCATGCATGTTGTGAAACAATAAAACAAGGGTAAACAAAAATACTACATGCAAGGTGATTACTGTCAGTCCGCCACGAGAACTGTCACTATAGCAATGGTTATGCTAGGGAAGATTCATTTCGAATAGGAGGAATCCAACGGAAGTCAAAGTTTTTTTATTCTTGGTGCCAATTTGCAGCAGAACACATTTGAATGGACTTCTACCTACTAGAAATGGATTCTTCTTACGATAACCTGTTTCTATAGCGACCGCCGTAAACTAGGCAATTTGGCAGTGACAGTTCTCGTGGTGGACAGACAATAGAGATTCAATAGATTAACTCTATGAGGAGAGTGAAATCCTAATGGCCAGCTGATACAGCATTTGTACCAACCCACAAGTGGATGCACAACATGTGTACAGCTCATAAGGAAAAGGACCATAGTACTTTCGAACTTTTAGTTTGCTTAGACATCAATAATTTGCAGCAGAAACTTGCTCAGTTTTCAATCTGAAAAAAATCTGCAAATGTTTTGACAAGAATTAAAATGTCTGCACTTGCAGACTCACTGAAGTAATTTATACAGTTTTAGAGCTGGTTAGATATTTATATTGCCTTAACCCTTTAAGACCAAGCACATACAATCGTGTGGGTAAGACATTAGCTTATATTTCTGCTTCGTGGATAGTTGTATGCATTAAATGCCAGAAGAAATGATTTTTCTTGTTTCCAGAATGGCTACAGATCTTTTTTTCTCATTGGATGGCAGTTACCATCCATTTTTGAGTTGTAGTCGGCATTTAATTTATTGGTTACAAAAATATGTTCAGTCTTAAAGGGATAATGAATTAAGTGAAATATGAAAATTAACTCAAAGATAAACTTCCAGCTGATGAGAGTTTTCTGTTTTAAAGCTATATATAAGCATTTAATTTACAATAAATATTATTGAATACACCTCAAATTTATCTCCCCCCAAAAAATATTCTCAATCAAATGATTATGTTCAGATAAAGAAAAGAAAGAAACATTACCTCAAAACCAAATTTTGGATACGATAGTGCTTTCTCCAGTATATTCATTGCAGTTGAAAGAGCTTCTTTGGTTGACAGAGATACTAATCCACATAGAAGTTTGGTCCATGGCTCATCACAACAGCTCCTAAGATTGAAAGAATTAAAGAAAATGGTCTTTTCCTCATAACATTTAAATGCAGCCTAATGTGACACAGTAAAACATGCCTGATTATTAGGGTCAAAAACTATCTACTAAAAATCAATTTTTCTCCAAATAGTTTTTTCCTTCAAAAATATTTTCACAAAATTCTCATTACAGATCACAGTATTCAAAGACGCAGAGTTTATAAATAACCAAACAAAAGTTCATATTCCAAATTTTTTTTGCTAACAAAAAATACTCAGATCCAATTTATCAATAACTTTATGCAAATTAACCAATCAAAATCTACTACTTCTGCCATTTTTGTGTGTATATTTCTATACTTTAGAAAAGTATTGTTCTGTTTACATAAAATAAAAATGCTTTATCAGAATTACATAAGGTTTCAGAACCCTTCTAAGTAGCAATGAATGAAATAGTAACCTTTGCTTTACTTAACATAAAAAAAACAAGTAGCATACATGTGTTGAATTTGTTATGAAATTTCTTTCATGGCAAAAACAGTACACTTTTCATGTTCCCAGTCTTTTTATTATTATTATACTAAAATGACATTTTTTTAACATTGATTTAAATGCTTCATGTAGAAAAAAATAAATTTGGATATATATATATAAAAGAATTCAAGAAATTTTAAGTACTTTTAAAGATTATTGATAGATCAATAAATAATTTAAGATCTCACTAGTTTATGATTTGTTAGCAAATTGCACTTATCTCTGCTACTATAGTTCATGAAACAAATTTAAGAGAACTTCCTGATAATACTTGAAGGATGGCAAGTTAAAACGTGTGGAAACTATTTAACTAGTTTAAAATAATGTTCATTTCTCCTTCAAATTAATGTTTATGTGTGAATAAATATAGTCAAACTCAATGACAGAACATTGATGTGTAGTAAATCTGGCAATTTTCTATGTTTTAGTTTAGATGCATTTTTTTTCACTTTGCTTTGCCTACAAATCAAATATCTTGATTTGAAGTTATTTATGTCTACTGTAATTCTAGCACTGGATTAATGGCTAAATATTTTGAGAGTTCACATATGATTATGGAGGAAAGTAAAAAAGAAAAAAGGCAGATTGACCAAACAATAATATACAAATATTTACCTGCTTTAATTTCTTTGCATAACAATATTTTATGAAATGTTTATGGTTATTTTATCAATAATAACCATTACAGCTAAATTTCAAAATGCAATTTAATATGTCATCAGACCACTGGAATATGTATTATGCAGTTCTCTTTTTAATTTAAATGAAAATCACCCTATATGACACATATGAGAAAATAAAGTCAGTGTCATTTTCACTGCGGTATTTTTGTCACTTATTTCAATTACCAATCAAAGAATGTCATAATATCTGTATAATACGAATAATAAATATACATTTAATGCATAAAACAACACCATATCTGTTTTAGAAAGAAATACAAAACTTTAAATTTGTTATATTTTTTAATTTACAGTGAATTATAACAAATCTATTTAATTCATGATTAAAATGTTTATAATTTAAACATTGGCAAAAACAGCTGTTTAAAAATCAACTCACCATGATTCTGAGGGAGTAAAGGGTGGCCAATGACTCAAAAGCTTTGAAAGGGAACTAAAGTGTTCAACAGCCTGACACTGACACAAAAGACTATCAAATAAAAGCTTCCGCTGAAATTCATCTTTCACTTCTTCCTCTGACACCTATATGTAAGGAAATATTTAACTATCCACATTAAATTTTACTGCAGAGTACATCCATAAGAGAAAAATCTAAAACGTAGCATCCATTTACAAACTTATTAAAAATAAACATGATTATCATAAGCATTATTTTAAAACCAAATTCTGTGTAAAAGAATTGGGTTGAATTTAAGAATTAACTAAAACCTTCCTATAGATATAAACAATTATATGGCATTCAGTCGAAAGTCTTTTAGAAAAAAATTACAACAAATAACTTGAAAATTCACAACAACTAACCTGAAGACCTGGCCATGTGGATGAAACGACTGCTTGAGTTCGATACAAAAGAAGCAGATCACAATATTCTGGTGAAATGAAATTTGTCTAAAGGAGCAGAAAGTCAAAATGTATATTCCAAATAGGAACATGATATAAAATATAAATGAGTTATCTTAAAAATAGTAAACTGGCAACTTCAAATTATTTATGAACTAAAAAGCAACCACTTCACTTCAAATACAAAAGCATTCAAGGCAATAAAAAACCAGATGTTGAGTTAACTTTTAAAGATAAAATACATAAATGAGCAATTTTAAAATACAGATAACTTCATGAATACTTTTTTAAAAAATAATATTCGATTTAGATAACCTAATGCATTCTTCCTCTAGTTATATTAAAAAATTTGTTTATTTTTGTTTCTATTCTCAATAAAGGAGCTCTGAGAAACAGATGTATATAAATATTCACATTTTCTTTTTTATGTAGGATATTAAAAGCTACATAGCTTTCAAGTCATAAGGCAGAAAATTCTAGATACTTTGTTTATTGTTTGCAGAAATCATGCACAAAAGTTTCCCTCCATTGTCATACCTACAAAAAGTTAATAACTATTCATTTTCAATAAGTTTATGTCATGTAGTTTTAAGATAAAAAAAAAAACCAGATCATTACAATACTTATTGTTTACATGAATTCTACATATCCATTATTTTTATATACTGAAAACTTCATCATTTCATTCACTGTCCATTTTCAGTAACTTGATGGATTTCTTTATATCAAGGTTCAACATGCATAACAAAAAAACTTGTTTCTTTCTTGCAATCCATCTATTGATTTTTGACTTAACATATTCACTTACTTATAAAATCAGATTTTATAGAAACACTTGAATGGGACCTAAGCTGAATAAGATACCAAGATTTCAAACTCCTTGTATGAAATATCACATACCTCCTCCACCCCCAATCGTAACAACTAAAAGAAGATTATCTGATATACTTATAATGAAAATCGTCTAAGAGAGGAAAAGGCTAGTTTTTTATATTTTTCTGGTTGAAATTTTTCATATCTCCTTACAGGGCAAATAATTATTTTAATGGCTGCAGATAGTTTTTTTTTCTCTACAGAATGATTAATGTGTTGCTGAAAGCTTGCATCAATTTTTTTCTGAAATTTAAAATAAATATTGGATGCAGTTATGTTATTGGGAACAACTACAATTATATAGATTTTGGGTTCACTACAGTGCTGTAGTCATAAACTAAGCACTTCCGGAAAACTCTAATCTGGGTGGTAACGTTGAGTGGGGAAGGCATCGAGGGACAGAATGGAGGGGCTGGTTACCCACTAGGAGGGTAAGTAGGAGGTCACTGCACAATAAAATATTTTTTTTATTTAAAATGTATAATAGTTTTGTATTGGTATTCGAATCGCAGAGTAATAAATGTCAACATTGAAATAATGTATATATTGAAGCCACATCCTTCACCCATTCCTGCACCACAGGCCAGTGGCTTATTACTTCTATTAAAACTTGAAATACCAATTATATTTTCAAGGGTAACTAGAAAGATCTGGACCGCCCTGCCTTAGCAACCAGGATTCTGAATGACAGTGGTCATTACGACAGCACGAGTACTGAGGTTGGAGTCCTAGTAGCCAATCACCGGGCCACAGCCCAACCCCTCCCAAAGGAGGTGCATACTATCACTGGTGGAGGAACCCAGAACCCCACCATTACTATACCCACAGGGGAACCTTATTTATCCTGCAGCAACTTATATCAGTGTACTTGCGGGGGGCGCCCCCCGCGCACCACCACCATGGGAGATATTTTCAAGGGTAAGGATAAGATAAAGATCCTGCTGTTTTAAGAAGGTATTTTACAAGTTATTTTTCAATTTAATTCTTGTAAAAAAATAATGCTGCAGTTGCATTCTGGCTCAACTACACCTCTGGTTCACTTTTCCAAACTGCCCCAAAGTGGGTATATGCAAAATTGAACCAACTCTAATCCACTTCACAATAGTCAACTAACAATATTATAGTTAATTTTGCCACAATACAGCTTTGAATTGTTTTTGTAATGTTTCATGAAAACAACTATATCTAAAAGTGCACAATTTAGATTTGGTTTTTGATTGCATTTTTATACCTTAAATGTGTAAACATCCTCAGAATTTACCAGTAACTGAAAAAAAGGCTGATACAGAAAATCTGTTTAACAATTGAATAAGGCAGTAAATAAGTAGATTTCACATGCATTAAGAGATTTGTCGAATATATTAAGTTCGTTAAAAAGGATATTTAAAAATAATAAAAGCTATTATTAACTTATTTGCATTTTTGAACTTTTTTAATGATTGAGAAAATGAGAGTCCATTGTATAAGATGCAGTACAAGCTTTTGAGATTTACCTTTTCCAATAACTGAAGAATACTCAGCCTAGTTGCAACTGGGACTTCTGAATCTTGACAAAATTCATTGAGTATTTCTGTAGCCATACCTTCTATCATCATTAATTCTTCTCTGTTTAAAATAAAACAAATGATATTCAAATTCCTTGAATCATTGCAAAGGAGGCTAAATACAACAGAAAGTTAAACGGCATATTACAAGAGAAAAAATAAAATTATCATCTAAAATCATATAATTTTAAGATATTAAAACAGCACTTAAACCAACATTGCAAAATATAATTTTGAAATTTTGAGATCCTATTGCTCTTTTTCAAGAAAAACTGTAGAACACTGAGCTAAAAGGATAAATACATAGACAACATTTTAAAACTTACAGTTAAAAAAAAAAACCCAAATTTTATTTGTGATGTCAGATAATGCAGTAAATTATCAAAGAATCTACTAAAATTGTAATAATTAAAAATTCCATAAAAAAAATTATAATCTTTTACTTTCATGTAATTTAACTTTATTAAGAGTTTACAACTTCATCAAAAAATTTTATTTATACAAAACAATCATATTAATAAACATAAATTATGCCATTTGTTATCCATTCCTCAATGCTATGAAATCTACAATTTAAAAACCAACTCCTAGAATTCATTTCAAATGGAAATATAGCATGATAAAAATTCATGATTTTTCAAGATTTTCTACCTTCCAAAAGTTCCTCAACAAACTAATAAAATCTAAGATTATTAAAAACTTTAATGAGCCTGGGATTTGAAAATGGAATTAAGTAATGTAAAGACAGAAAAAAATTGTGAACGATAACCAAATTTTTTAGATGTATTCAAAGAATTGATCAAAATTTTACTGAAATAGTAAAATATGTTTTACACACATGAATTATAAATAAAAATTTTGTAATTGGGAATTATACCACCTTATACAGCAGAAATTTGTACCTATATGTATGGAGGGAATTGTGTTGAAATAGAATGCAAATTCAAAAAAAAATTGGAAAAAATTTCAGGCTATCATGAACCAAAATGAACTTGGTGGATATATACTTGGATTATAAAAGTGGTTATCATATTGCACAAATTCATTTGATAATTTTAAAAATGTATAATAATGTGAAATCTCCAATCATGTGTTGACTATCAAACTTAAACTGATCTTTGCAAGGTTTTTTTTTTTGTCAATATCAAAACATCATCAAGATGGCTTTTTCTTTGTCCAATAATAAAGTGTTTCTGCTGCGCTTTGAAACACGAAGTATTAAAGTTGTGTGTACTAAAAAGAGTACTTTGAAACTTTCTATTGTACTTATAATAAAATTTGTAATTCAAAGAACAATCCTGGTTAAAGAAGATTTCTAAAAGCAAAAACACTCTTGTAATGCATTTTGGTATTAATATTGCACATTAAAATGTCTGATTAAATCAAATAGAAACATGATTGGCAAAAGTCGATTTCAGAAAAATAATGCAACTACACAATTTTTAAAGGAACTTTTAAAGGATATAAATTTATATCCTAGTACATTATAAATATCAAATTGAATCAATTAGAAATGAAAGCTGATCTTCACTTTCTCCCAGGCATTTGCTTGACAGACACTATGATGTGTCTTAGCTCGATAATATTATAGATTTTTATATTATACCCAAACATTTTTGTGAACACTAACCACCTTTCACCTAAAACAATACATTGGCAAAGGTTAACGTCAAAAAAAGGAAGGAAATATAACACCTTTTTCTATTTTTAAACACTTTTATTTAACTTGAATTGCTTTATGTAAGTAAAAAAAAATTATGTAATTGATTTCCCTCCATGGAGAAAGTTCTTACTAATGTTAAAATGAAAGTTACTACTAATTAATATTAATGACTTGGGTTAGCTTAAGAGTCAAATGACTCAAATCAATTCAAAAACATTTGTAGGACTTATTTTTGACTTTACATTTTATGCCATTTTTTTACAATTAGTTCCACATCCTAACAAATGAAAACCGCATTGAAATAATTTTGCAATATCTTCTGATGAAAGCTAATGCATGAATGATGACATGTGACAAAAGAAAGCATGATAATAAGCTATACAAATCGGAGACAATTTCAGTACAATCCTAGAACTTCTTCCATTGAGCTGAGCTTCATAAAATTACATTAAAATGAAGACATATATAATTCGATATCTGGATCTGCTTCAAGTTCACTGCTACATTTGTTAGTAATATATGCATAAAACGAGTATAATATTTCCACAAGTTCTGTATTTGTGAAAGGTATTCAATATTTTATTCCTTTAACACTGAGTTCAAGGTACTGTCTGTCCACCACGAAAACTGTGGCCGCCAAAATGTCTAGTTTATGGTTGCTGCTATAAAAACAGGTTATCGTAAGAAGAATCCATTTCTAGTAGGTAGAAGTTCATTCAAATGTGCTACATAGCCGCATTTAGCGCCAAATGGGCTATGTATGGTAACCGAGAAGATGAATGATCAACTACTCTTTTTACCACCGCAAACTGGCGACAAGAATAAAATAAAATTCCGACTTCCGTCGGATTCCTCCTATTCGAAATAGATTTTCCCTAGCATAACCAGTTGCTATAGCAACTGCCGTAAACTACACATTTTGGCGGCCACAGTTCTCATGGCGGACAGACAGTACTTTTCTTTCACTGCTATCCAGTAGGCATTCACACTTCCATAATTTAAATTCTTCATACGAACTGGGAGAAATAAAATTCTTTTTTTTCATTTTAATTCTTAATACTTTGCAATTTCTTGCCATTACCAAGCTTATTTTCACATACCCTAATTGGACAACAGCATACCTCCAGGGGTATGCATACCACAGGTTGAGAATCTCTGTGCTAGAGCATAAATGCCAACATTGGAAAGGTTTCTGTCCATAGCAGAAAGTCTACGAGGGTGGCAGACGCATACGCACACACGGGAACAGGCTTGTGTCAAAATTTTGAATTTATGATCACTGATATATTTCATCTTATTTTAAGTAATCAAAAATTTCTACTTTTAAGAAAAATATTTTGTGTGAATAAATTCCACAAGAAATATATATATCACTATTATTAGAAGAATTCGAAATAGTTATGACATTTTTCAAAAACATGTAATGTAGGGGAAAAAAACAAACCTGGATAGTCATGTCATCAAGGAAAACAACTAAGATGACTGCACATAAGGGAGAAAAACTAGTTTCCATAGAAATTTTAATCGTTTGTGGAAATTTTCAAGAAAATCCGTAATAACCACAGAGAATCCGTAGCAGTTGGCAAGTATGCTAGAGGACTGAAATTTTCTAGACTTGTGTATTTTTGATGAAAACACACTATTTTAATATTTTCATAACTTTATTTTGAGCTAATAGATAAATATAATTACATTTTTATTCTATATCTGGTATGCCACCTAGCAGTGAATTTGACAAAAACTGATTTCAAGTTTCCATGATATTTATAAAAATGAATTATAAATTAAAATCTAAAAAGTAGAAAATAATTAAAATAAAAAATTCTACCATTTAGTACAGCAATTAAAGTGCATTTAAAATTTTTTTATTATTAAATTTATTTTCATGATTACTTGGATGCCTTAGGGGAGAAAGAAAGATACTTTTCTTAAAAATGGCTACTTTATTTTCTTTGTGATTACGCAATGTAACACCAACAATGAAATACATCTTCAGAAAATAAGGTAGAATATTTTTCTTGGTAAAAATGCATGATCAAGAAGTGAATTCAGTTCGATTTTTTCATTGTTTTGGGTTTATATTTTGTTGATTATGAATGTTTTTTTTGTGTATATCATAAACACGTATATAACCTATACTTTTATAATGAAATATCCTTTAAAATAAATCGCATACATTTGTAAAGAAAACATTTTTTTAACAATGATAAGCTGAATGTGAATTTTTTAAAACTTTATTAAGCTGAATATGAATTTTCCCTATTTTTTAAACTTTATAAGCAGGCCATAAATTATTTCAGAAGGAAGAGAATGTTAAAGATTTGAGAAAAAATTAATGATGGAAATTTTATATCATTAATAATAACAATACATGTCTTTTTGCAACAGAACATTTGGTTCAAATTGGAAAATGACACATTTTACTATTCCTATATACAAATAGTTTTAGTACATTTAGAAAAATAATTGAGTACATTGCAAATTTACAATGAACTGTAAACTAATATTTAATTTTGCATTGTATATTCAAACATAAAATGGGATTAGAATTTTATGTCTCAGCATCAAAAGTTATAAATATCTAGCAAAAATAAATAAATAAAAATAATGGAATTATATTGGAACAAATTCAGTTTAAAACGGTCAAAACTGAAAGTAAATATGTTTGCCAAAATTCTTTTTAGATAAAAGTTTAAAAGATTCTGAAAATATCTTAAACATTCACTAAGATAATCGAATGAACATGGATAAACATAAATCTTCATCCCATGAATGATGGTCAAAATAACATACTGTTGTTTGGTCATGTCTTGCAAAATGGCTTCTAACGCTTGAATAGGAGAAATTTCCTTGAAACAAGTAAAAGAGGAATTTAATGGATGCCTGAAAAATAATTTTAAAAAATCATTAAACTTTCGTTAAAATTACATTTACAGTAGTTATTCATTTATATAAATGAAGAAATACATGCATACTTTATTTGTTCACAAATAACATCAATTGCTTTCATATATGCATCTGATGGTTCCCAACCTATTTCAGATGGACAGCAGGAAATGAAAGTCTTTAAAAGGTCCAGGTCAGGTCCTTCCAAAACTATCCTTGCTAACAGACATTGTAGCTAACAAGATCAAAAGAAGTTCATATAAATAAAAAAAATCACACAACATATATAGCAAATATATCTTCCATGGAATTTATTTTATTATTATTATGTACTGGGTACACCAATACCTAGTATCACTTTTCACCGCACTTTATTCTAATACAAAATGTAAAAAAGTGAAAAAAGGGTGAATATAAAAAATGAGCCATTGAGAAATAAAAAAAGCCACAAATTTAAAATAAAAACAGAAAATTACTCTAGCTCAAATACTAGTTTATTATCACATAGTATGTTTTCTGTAAAAACAGCCACTTGTATAAAATTTTAAAAATATGATTTTCCTGAACATCAAACTGAGTTTCCTTTCCTTCCGGTTATTTTCTCTTTAGCTTGTATGGAATTCAGGAAAACCTATGCATTTTTAGTCAGTTGCTAATATTCAGGCAAAAAAACAACAGTTGATACAAAATCTTATTTGCCATTACATCTGTCATGCTATATACAACTTGTAAGGTTTTTTAAGCCACTCTTTTGTTGTGCTATTCCGAATTTGTTTTCCATTTAAACAGTGTTGTACATTTTATTTGGTGTATTTTTTCAACGACAAACAAACCCTGAAGCGGTTGATTTTTGCATTTGCAACCCCATGTTCTATAGTAAAAGTGACTTGTTCCTGTATGTCTGACCTACTTTTAAAGTTTGTCTAAGGACTTTTGAATCACCCTGTATATATATATTCTTAAATAACACAAAAAATCATGGAGCAGAAAGTGTTCCCTACTTTCTCAATGTCCGACTTGGAGAGATCAAATTCCTTACAATAAACTTTCACTTTTGGATCAAAAGAATCTCTTAATTGAACCAAAGTTTCATCTTCTAGCCTCTGCAAATGCAAGTGAAGGGCATTGAGAGATGACGCAGCTTCGCTCCACTCAGTGCTACAAAATAAAAAAGTAATAGAGAAAATCAGGAAAGTGGACAAAATATATGTATTATAACATAATGTATTATATGTATATAACATATATGTATTATAACATAAAAAGATTTTTTTAATACAGAAAAGATACAAGTGATAAAAAGGAAATTATTAGTAACAACAAAAGAGAAGATATTAGTGGCAATTTAAAGGGATGTAGCGAAGAACAATCTCAGTTAATAATTAATAACATGTAACCAGCTTATTATAACTATTCAAAACTGTTCCATTTTATTCTATAAAGTATTGTTATAACATAGGATTAAAAGAAAGATGCACTTGAATACAAAAAGATTGATTTTGTTTCTGAAATAAATTTTAAAAGGAACTAAAAGTGATCCTCCTGATTAAGTGAATATATTTTGAGGAATTTTTGCCATATTCCTTTTTTTTAAAAATCTACTATGATACAAATCTATTCTTGTCCAGAAAAGTCATAAGCTTCCTTAAATAAAATGGTATCAAATATAAAATTCAAATAAGAAAAGCATTTTTATTTTTAGACAAGCTTACATAAAACTAATTCTATTAAATTTACCCGAAAATTTTAAATAAATAAAAAAATTATAAAGGCTTATTTCATTTGCGCTTAATAAATGCCCTTATTATGAAATGCAACAGATAAGAAATCAATATTTCATCATTTTGAAGAGGCTCAAATGCATGAGGGGAAAGAACAACCAAGCTAAAACAATGTCAATGTAGACAAGCTTTTCAATGTAGTTGTTTGTCACCTTTATTAAAGGTTTGAACTGAAAAATTATCAATAGCAGGGGAGGGAGTATGATGGTAACACACTGTCATAAATTTCTCAAAATTAAAAATTGTCCCAAAAAATTGAGTGGACTAAGAAATTCAAAATTATCAAAAAATATATGTATAATCTGTTTCTTAAAGCTTAATAACCTGAAAAAACAGTAAAATTGTGGCCATTGTTTTCTATGTTCCTATTATATTCATAAATGCAAAATAATAACCAAATAGAAAATGTAGCTGACATACAAAACCAATATCCCTCAACACATAAAAAAAAAATAATAATGGTAACACTTTAAGCCAATTAATTTGGTGGAAAAGTCTTATTCAATGAACATCAAATAATAGAGAATTGCTTAAGAGCTAATATTAATCTTGAAAATAAATTACTAATACTTACCTTAATAGAATGTTGCTTTTATGCATTGAAGATTTTCCTCGACAAAACTTTATTATCCTTTTTACAATATCCGAGCGGCAATCAACACTCATCTAAAGGAAAATAAAAAAAATTCATTTTTTTTTTTTTTTACAAAAAATAACGAATTGTAAATTTTTCCAAAGAAACAGACAAAGCAAAAGTTCAAAATATTTACACAATACAAAATGTTTCAAGATACTGAATTAATTTGAGAAACATCAAGCTCAACTGTATTCTAGCCCTCATCTATGTGTACAATTCAAAACATTTGACACACTGACCTAAATTAGATGGGAGCAAGGGAAAGCATTTATTACAAGCATTCCCAATGAATGAAGTTCATATTCTTCTATGCTCTTATCTGGTTGTGGGACCAACAGAATATGTACACTAGACATCTACCAACCTATTTTCCTCTACAATTGTATGAAAACTTCAATTTTTCAAATTTCAGTTTTCAAATATAGATGGCTCTATTATTAATTCCGCTTCTTTATTTTGATGTTTTTAAGAGTCAAAATTTGACATTCATTTAATCTATCATTCAACAAACTTACAATACACTTTTCTGTAATCTGTAAATAATCAATTACACATCTTTTTCATAAATAATAATCAGAATGCTGTATCTCAATATTTTAAACTAATTTCTTGTACAGAAAAAAATCTTTAGTTACTTCTATTCTATTACCTTCCAATGATATGCATGGGAGAAAATTTTCCCAGTGTAGTTTAACGCTAGTAATTTTTAAAGAATTTACTTACTTTTTCAAAAGCTTTTTCCGAAAAAATAATATAATTAACTAATTCCAAAACATCAGCAGGATCAAGTCGTTGAAGCAAGTTAGAACAAGATTCATATCTATGGAGCCATTCAGACTACAATTCAAAATATGAAATTAGGAATCATACAAACATAACAGAAAAGAAACTTACAAAGAATAAATATCATCTGAAGAACTATAAAATTACTTTCAAAACAACTTGCATCATATAGTTGTATGTCAATAAAATTAATAAATATATTTGAGTTTTCTAAGGGCATAACATCTCGATAAAAGAAAAGACTGCCAAAAAATAAATGAAAAAATCAAATTTTTAAAGACAAATTTATATTTAAATGTTCTTACATGCAATCAGTGGTAGTTCAGATGTTGGAGTCGTGGTATTTTTATAACTTTTATGATATTACAAGGATGTACATTTGCATCACTCACATTTTTGCCCTTTTTATTCAATATCAAATAGTTGATAGAGTCAGTTGAGAATGAATTATTAAAATTAACACAATGTAATTATTATAATATTGACTTGAAACTGATAAGTGTTATAACTAATTAACCTTAATAAAAAAAATAATTTCTAAATTACTTTTCATTTATTCTTTACCACATTAATAAAGAATTACACATCTGCAACTGAACAATAAAAAGATAATGAAATATAGGGTTAAATAAATATGCATTTGGAAAATTATTTCTTATCTATTATCAAGAAAAATTTTATGGCATAACTTAATAATCAATTAAGCATAATTGTAATAATTAATAATAATTAATTGCAATAATTAAAAATAATAAAATTAAGCATTTACTCATATTATTACATATTATTTAACTGCTTAAGAACTGAATTATTTTGAAATCTCAGTATTTAGAATGAGATAATTCAGGTTATGTCCTTAAGCGGTTTACCACAACACTGTAAACTTTTCCAAAGTATGACAGTGTCTCTTTCACTATACCTCACACAGAACTTTTTTCCTTTTTATGATATATAACTTTTATAGATTAAAAACATATTTGTTCCCTAAAACAAACAATTACATTTGTTTCAAAGAAAAATTAAATATTACCTTCTAAGCTACAACTTTACATAAACCTTACCATTAACAGAAGTGTATATATATATATATAACACTTCTAAAATTTAACTTAAAAATAAAAACATTTTTGGTTTTGGAAAAGTAAAATAGCCAAGGAAAAATTCACAGAATACCTTTAAAAAAGATTAATTACAATTGAATTTTAATAATTTGAATATAAAAAATATTTTTCAGTATTCTTCTAATCAATATTTAGCATTTTTTTAATGTTAAAGGCTAGCTAGAACAATTTGAAATAAAAATAACATAAATCAAAATATACCTTAGTTGTTGGAATTTTGGAATTTGGTGCATTTCCTTCAAAAAAGTATTTTTGAGCCCAAAATCGATAAATATTGGAAGGTTCATAAAATACTCCATTCTGGAAAGATAATTATATATTAAAATAACAAATGCCTACATCAGTAATCAAGCAATGAAAGTTTGATTAAATTGTTAATATTAAACTAAAATCTATTATTAGCTTGAGATACATCAATAAAAAATTATTTAAATGTATTAAAACAATCTATTTTTGTAAAAACACTGTGATTCAGTTTATTTAAACATGTAAAATAATTTGCAAAAATTCTAATGATAAATCAAAGGATTTCTCGGAATTTTATTTTAAAGAATATATTAGCTTTATTAAATGAATTCAATAATAAGAACAAGCATGGCAACATTTCCTTAATTCAATGCAAGTTCAGTAAATCAAGATTATTAATAGATTTGTAATTTAGACCTTAATTCAACAATAAAAAAAGTGAAACAAATGTAATAACTACTTATCAAATGAAGCAACATTTTTAAGTACAAAGATTCATAAAAGTATTTTATGCAAAAGAATATTATAACTATAAGTAATGGAATAATTTAGAGCGACTAAATAGCTTCAAAAATGGTGGGAGATATATTTCCAAACTTTTTCAATGTAAATTAATTAGGAATTTAATTTTAAATATAAAAGTTGTTTATATTTTAGAAAAAAAGCAATAAAAAATTAATTCTAAGATTTTAACTTCATCATATGCATATGATTCACATGGAATGATTAAATAAGATAAATAAAGAGTAGGGGAGAGTAGGGTACCCTCGGTTCTGGCACTGTTAGTTCTTTCTTATGGACAGATACTGAATTACACTCTACTAGTCGAGAAAAAGGAACAGTCATAGTGGCACTTTGCAGCTGTTAAATTCATTGCATCTGTGAAGGTTTGTTTGTTTAAAGACGTCAACTCTCTAATGTTCATTTGATTTTAAACTATCCTTACTTAATAATTTTTACAGCTATAAAAACTCTATTTAGTCCAGCTTATGATACGTTTACTAGGGATTTATACCCTATCAAACAATAAGGATTTACTTCAATAATTGTGCAGTTCTATTTAGTTTTTTATAACCTCTGCACTCGGGATAAAACCGGGTACTCCAAGTGCCGAAAGACCAGGACAGTCAATATTAATGATACCTCAGCTGAAGACAAAAACACATCAGACTTTGATTGTTTATATTTTAATGGTGTATTTTCTAATTTAAATAAATGAAAAGGGTTAATGCAATGTACAAACTATCTTAGCTGGGCCCATGAAAGCTGAAGCGGCACAGAGGAAGAAGACAACTGCTTTACATGTGAATTAAATTTTCATTTAAAATAAAAATGCCTGCTACTTTTCCACTTAAAAATGAGCTTTCCTAATTTCCCATAAAGTTAACATGAGTACCCAGTTTCACCCCATTACTGGAGTGAAACCAGATGGTATGACTTTTTTTAATAAAAATATCATTGGTAAAAAAAGTAATAAAACTATGACTTTTCCTGAAGGATATATTGTACTATGATAAACAATTAATATTTTAATAAAATTTGACAAGCTCTTTGTCAAATAGTTTAGCTCCAACAGGCCTTCGAGTTTCAGGTACCCAGTTTTACCCCTCTTTCCCCTAATTGAAATTCAGTAGATAAAATAAATAAACGTACTTTTTTTGGTATATCAGAAGCAACTTTAGCAAACATATGAACATTTGAATCATTGACAATGTCTGTTAAATAAATAGCAGATAAATCAGGAGACATGACTTTTTTGTAGTCAATATCTGAAAGAAAAACACTATTTAACAAAATAATCAGCATCTATCAAGAAAACTACAACTGTTAACTCTAGGCTGATTTAAACAAGACACAGTCGTCATGAAAAAAAAAAAAAAATCAGTGTTAGATCATACATCTAATGATTTATAAAAATGTTATTATGAACAACAACATTTATTTTATATCTCTCAGAAGTACTATGATACAGATTTTTTTATAACTTTTCATTGAATACAATACTTCCTATATTTTCTTTACTTTTACACTCCTTTCAAGACATATTTAGATTTGAAATGCATCAGATTTTTGTGTTTTAGTCTAAAGATTCACATATTAACAGAATCTTTTTTTTTATGCTACTTGTTTTCCCCATCACTATTACTCATAGGAGAAACTAGGGGTACTTGACCCTACATGATTTTCTCAGATTGTGAGATAATTGGTAATTTGTGAGTGCCATCCCTATTTGAACTTCGATCATATGGTCAATTTGAGAGGATTTCCATCGCAATATGAAAAACCATTGTAATAGTGTGTAGGTACATATGTTTTGGGGGTGTGGAAGTAAATTTTTCTCTTTTCATTTCTCTGTGGATTGGAAGTTTATTCTTGCAGATGTGATGAATTAAAATATTTCTGAGTTTTAAGCATACTTCTAGCTATAATTTGCTATACAATCTTCTGCAATATCTTAATTATAAGAGGTTTAATCTTCTTATTCTGTCTTATAATCAGTCATATCTCATTAAATTTATATTATATTAAAATATTAGCAAGAGTTTTATGATTCTATAAGTAGTATCTTATATACATTACAAATAATAAATATTCATTGGAATTTTACAATAATAAAAAAACTGTTATTAGATATTGATAGCAATCTTGAGTCATCAAATGACTAAAATTAGTCACTGAATGATTCTATCAATTCATTAGATATACCTATAAAAATCCATATATTACAATGATATATATCATATAAATCAATAAAATGCCAATGAAATTTTAAGTGATAAAAGAAAGTTCCTTCCTTGAAAAATTAAAAAAAAGGATAAAAAAAAGAAAGAAAGAAAGAAATGTTTACTTTTCATAGCTGCTTTAAACTTATTGAGCAATTTCTTGTGAACACTTGGTTTTACTTTCAAATAATCTTCATTATCACCACAGTCCTCCAATAAACTTAAGCACATCAGAAGTTTTTCATGATCTTTGCCACTGACACCAGGGTATATGTAGTCTTTTAGTCTTGTTTCAAATGCTTTCTTATGCTGCAAGAGCTTTTCACATATCTTAAATTTTTCAATTCTTTCTTTAATAACTGCTGCCGAGATACTGCAAAAAGAGAAAGGACATACCCCTTTTACATTAAAGAAATAGAATATTTTAAAGTGAAAAAAAAGTCCCACTATACAAGTTTTATATGATACATAAAACTTTTTTTTTTCTTTTGATGATATACATCATATGAAAGAGACTGGAGGATTCTGAAATATTAATTTAATAGCCATTCTAATGTTAATTTGTAAATATATTTTAGATTATAAATACATTCACATCTTAATAATTTTTTTGTATTTTTAGAATAATTAGAAGTCCGTCAATTACTAGAGAAGCAAAAAACAGACAAGGCAGATAATGCTATTACAGATTCCTTAACAAAAGACTAATTTAAAATCATAAAAAAAGACATTTAATAATCATGACACAGTCTTTAATCCTTCAGCTGCCTATTTATTATCAAAAACAATCTCCAAGAGTTAATTCTTAATTTTATAAAAATAAAATTCAAGCTGGATAAAGCCAAATCATTATTTTTTAATTTTTTTTCCTCCTTAAAATGGCATAACTACATAAGTTGCAGCAATCCTACATGGTGCAAGTTTTGAAAAATTTAAATATTGGCCATTTCATTATTTGTTCATATTTCCTTTGTTAAAATTTTCCTATCAAGTGAAGGAGTGGGTGTGTGCTTAGTTCCTTAAAACAAACAAATCTTGTATGATAAATACTAGCTTGATCTGCATTGCATCCATTGATTAAAAACTAAATTTTTAGAATATTATAAATGTATTTGCAATTAAATA
The DNA here is from genome assembly GCA_013235015.1 of Araneus ventricosus. NCBI lineage: Eukaryota > Metazoa > Arthropoda > Arachnida > Araneae > Araneidae > Araneus > Araneus ventricosus. The sequence continues at coordinate 36,415 of BGPR01013387.1, forward strand.
TGAAAGAAAATAAAATGAATTTTTATTACTTATTAAATGTAACAGTTCATTTGATTTACAATAATTAAAAGAATATAGGTTATCAAGCATATAAATTGATTTTTTTTTACAGAATCGATTTTTGATCTCAGTATTAAATATGAATGATTTAGAATTTGCAAATACCATATTGATTGTGCAACATAATTTAAGAGAAAAATTAGTATAACTGCAGCTGATATTTTGTTAAATGAAATTGCTTTATAACTATTAAAAATTCTCACACAATAATCAAACACACAGCAGGTTCCACTTTTCCTTCTAGCTCAGTATTCAAGGGCAATGGCTTGGTTTTAAAACTGAACTTTATTTATTTTATATTTACATCACTTAAAATATTACATATCAAAATATTTTTATTTTGTTGCATGCAAGATTTCATCATTTTTTACAATAAATTCTTGTATGAACTACTGAGAATGGGACAAAATAACCCATAGTGAAATAATACCAATAAATTAATTCAATTAGATTGGCAAGTTCAGCATTATACCTTAATCTATTTTGTGGGCATATGTGTGTGTGAAATGGTCTTACCTGGATTCTGAGAAAAGATATTCCAAATGTGTCATATACAAATCCCATTGAGGTATAGAATAATGAACAGCTAAAGACAGAGCAGTTTGGAATACACCATCATCTAATGTCCTAAAATAACAAATAAACAAATGAATTAAATCTTTTTGCAACCATAAATTAACACATGCATTCTCAACATTCAGACATTATACTTCCAGACAACTATGTAAACTCTCCCTCTCAACTGCCATGGGTAATATTTTGTCAAAAAATTAACGCCATCAAACTTTTAATGAATTTGATCGGTTCAACACGAAAATAGCCATGATAAAGATTCCTCAGTTAATGCATTCCTGTGTGTGTATTCATATTTGTAAGTTATATTAACTATTATTTTACATTCAAAAATATATGGCACTTTCAGATTTATTAAGTAACTATACTTGCTATTCTACTTTCTTTAACAATAACAATGGTTGGAGATTAAGAACCATTGACTTCAAAAATTCCGCTCACCTAGGTAGTGGTGATTGGGGGAGCAAAAAATTTATAAACAGCTAAAAGCATCAGGGAGTAAAGGGGTAGAAATTAAAATTTAAAACTTTAATTACAAAATTAGCTAGCTTTTCAGAGCACTATTGCTTTTTTATAATTACTAATTTTAGGCAGCAAAAATAAAATAAGCATTTGATTCTTGCTACAAGAAATGGGGAGGCGGTGGAGCTGATAATTTCTCTTCTAATCCTTACTTTCCCTTCCTTATCCTTGTTACTTCTTTACCCTAGTATATTTCAAAAAGTTTATACAATTATATGATGTGATATGAAGAAAGACCATCTAATTTTGCAAAGATGCTATCAAATCTAAGTGCATAATAATAATCACACTTTTTAAACCATTAATTATCTAGAAGGAATCCAGGGCTGAAAGCAAAGGAATAAAGGCTTATATGTTAAAAAGAAAAAAACATTTTACTGATAAGGACTTTTAATAAGAATAAATCCATCTTACTTTTAACAATTTCTAATTTATTATTTTCAAAGCTGACACATTTTGAATTTATAATCTCTAGAACTAAATGAGAAAATGTAAATGTCATGTATGTTGAATACCAGCATAAACTGTTATTAAATGGTTGGAATATAAAAATTAAAATTGTCCAGAGAAAAAATTATACAGAAAACTTACATGGAAATGCCTAGAATTGTATCTCTCTTATAAACATCATCATTTGCAAATCGAGTGGCATCCACACCACCTCCAATGCTATGCAAGATTTCAGCTTGAACAAAATCATACAACATTTTATCATATTTCTGAAGCATTTCAAAATACTTCTCACAGTTATTCCCATCTGCTGAACAGGAAGAAGCATCCACAGTATTTCTCATTTCTAAAGTCTGCAAATATAATATAAGAAAATATTTTTTTTTTTAGCTTAATAAGAATAAAATCACAAATTTCTAATTTCATTAAAGAAAATTATTTTAAGAGAACTTCAATCAATGTACACCTTACATGCAAGTTCAGACTTCTTAAACATTTTCCACTTGTGACCCTTTATCTGTGCCTCACTTAGGTTGAGCTCAAATTTTTCCCACAATTACAAAACATTAGCATGGAATATAAAATTTTTCACAACGCATTGCCCTGTTCAAAAGAATGTCTATCATCGAAAAGATAGCACAAATAGTGCATAAATGCAATCAATGAATCAAAAGTTAATTTTTAGCAAAATGGCCTGAATGAGGGAAAAAGCATGATGTGTTTTGTGTTCTGTAAAATCAAAGGGGTCGTTTCTGTTCAACTAAAGTTATAATGTTTTCATGAACACAATCCATCAGATGGCAAGACAATAAAGTAAAGTTTAAAGAACTTGGCAGTGTTGATGACTTTCCAAAAAGAGGTAGAACTGCAGTGAGTAGTTCAAAGGAGAATATAAAAATAAATGCAGTGATAAGTTAAAATTTACAATTTTATTTCATAGTTTAACATGTACCATTAAAAAAAAATTAAATACTCACAGTAGTTAATTGTCGAAATAACTTGTAAAAATTCCAATCACTATCAAATAATCTCATGTCATCACTTTTACTACGTTAAATTTCATGCAAAATTGACTTCTTAAAGTAAGGAGTCTTTTTCCTGATTCCTTCAACAGACTGAAGTAGATTTTGAGACTGCTCTTTATTTTTGGTTATCGATTGACTGAAATCTTTCATCGGTTTTAACCCTGTTTTGTTGTGTTATTTACTACTTTTAAGTTCTTAATAAAAGTTTTCATTTCTTTGAACCTGAAATCTTATTGGCAAACCTGAGGATAGTTTATCAACCAGACTCCATAATGGTTCAACAAATGAAAAATCCACCAAGACTTCGGTCCAGCCAATTGATGAAGTATTGTGGTATAATTTAGAACAGGGAAAACGGAGACACCAGTGGGAAGTGATTTTTCATTAGCTTTGTATTTCAATAAGGATGCTGCAATATTCTTCCTTTCAGAATCTAACACTTTCTTAGAAAATAAAGAAAATGCTACTGCTTCTTCTGTCAAATACCACAAATGTCTACCAAAAGTTAAAAGACCAGCTCTGCTAACCCCAGGTCATGTTGAGAGACTCCCAAAGCTTCAGATAATTTACAGGAGCATCTGCGGCATTTTGGTCAGTCAACCAAACCTTAATGAAAATCAAATCATTGAACAAACATATTTTATGTGGTTTTGGTATATTATTATTGTCAGATTTTAGTTGCTTACCAAAAATGTACATCTTTGCCGAGTATTGTATACATTCACCTGGATTTGTGAAATGCCCCAGGCATTTACCGATAAAATTCCCTAGGAGAGTTTCTCTCAACACTATATGGGCAATATCGGCACAATCCCTGTCACAGAATGCAGAGAATGTGTTGCATTCCCTGAACAAGAATTTTCCATGAACAAATTTGTTGAACCAGGATGGAGCCTGGTTGAAAAACAAACCTTAGGCATGGGAAGAAGATTTCAGGTTCAAAGAAATTAAAACTTTTAACAAGAACTTAAATGTAGCAAATGTCACAGCTGAACGGGGGGCAAAACTGTTGGAAGATTTCAGTCAATCAATAACCAAAAATGAAAAACCTGACTCAAAATCTACTTCAGTCTGCTGAAGAAGATAGGAAAAACCTCCCTGCTTTAAGAAGTCAGTTTTGAATAAAATTTAAAGTAGTTAAATTGATATCATGAGATTATTTGACAGTTATTGGAATTATTAGAAGTTATCTGAATAATTAACTACTGTGAGTGTTTAATTTTTGTAATGTTACATGTTAGACTGTAAAAAAAAAAAAAATGTAGATTTTAACTTATCACTGCATTTATTTTTAAATCCTTTTTTACCATTTTAGTAAATTTTTGAGCTGTCATTATGAACATACAGTAACTGTCATATGATGTTTCCAAAAAGCAACAGCGCAGAATGAGTATAAATTTTCATAATTTTATGCTCTTTTCAAGTCATAAGTGACTAAAGGTACAGTTAATATTTATTTGTGTTTATATTCATAGTAAATACTCCAAAGGAACACATATAAACCAGTTTTAACACATTAGTAACCATAAAAAATTTCTAAAAAAATTCTAAACATATTACATTTTAAGAGCTTTTTTCAAATTTTAGGGCTTTACAGACAAATCCTACTGTTAACTTAGAGGGCTGAAAATTTATACTCTCTATTAGGACCAAAAGGAATAGGAAAAACACTGGAGAGCAAGGGTTTTTTTTTAAGTTTTTTTTAGACACCCTAACATGACATTAAAGCTGAATTTAACTTTAAGTGTAAAACTCTTTGTGACTTTCATTCCAATTTAGAGTATTTAGAAACATAATTTTCAGTCAAGCCAACAGAATTAAAGCAAAATGCAATAATAGGAATGATTTTATATTTGCTTCCAATGTCTTTTTAAAAACTCTAAATGATAACCATTTCCCTTGTAATATTTACAACATTAAAGATTTTTTCCTTAGAAACAGTCTAGAGTATACAGTCTAATAAAATTATTATATATATGTGTATGTAAACTTCGAGTAAACTCTCGATTATCCGGCATTCAAGTATCCGGAAAGCCCAACTAACAGGAAAAATTAGAAAATGAGTTTTTCTAGAAGTTTTACAACTGGGCGCCAAAATTTAGTATGCGCACGCGTCCCGTTCAGACGCAGACAATTTATTTCTGGAATGCAACGTTTACTCTGCACGGAGGGGGCATAGAAGGAAAAAAAAAGCAATATACAGTACTGTGACATACATAGACTTGCTTTATGGAGGGTTCAAAAGCAAAAGTGAGAACCAAAAAAAAATAATAAATAAATAATAATAATAAAGATCCTCACCTTTCGCCGAAAAACAAAACCTAAAAACGAAATCGACAACCTTTAAAAAAAAGATAAAGGGACAGAATCGGGGGAAGAAAAAAAAAAAAAAAAGCTCATGGGGGTTACTTCGATTAGTAAGTCTCTTTATTTTCCTTTATTTATTTACCCTCCAAATACTGGCAGATGTTGATTTCGATTACGAATATCATGTGCGGGAGAATTGGAGGCACGCATATTGCGCAATAACCTTCGTGATCTTCTAAAAGATAATTAGTTTTGATATTCAATCGGGGATGATCACTTAAAAGAGCTTTATTATGCTTTCTGAGTAGAATATTTTTCAGTTTCGTCGGCTATTTTTATATGTTTATATTTTTACAATCTATATATTAACGGTAAAAATTCAGCTACAGATCATATTTTTTAAAAATCATCAATGTTAAATTAAAATCTTCATAATATATTTTGTAAATACAATTTTATGGAAGATACAGAAGTATTCTTACAAATTATATTTAATGTACATTTCAAAATGACAAAAACAAATTATTTGGCCGAAAAATCTTTAAAAAAAAAAAAAAAA
>BGPR01013388.1:0-33526 GCA_013235015.1 Araneus ventricosus
GAATTTCGTCTGCAGTGCGAGCTGGTGAGCTGAGCGCTATTTAAAGTACTATCGTCATTAGTGAATTGCTGTCTGTTTGTGTTGATGATCTGTGCAAGTGCTATTGTTCCTGTTACCTGTGCTTTGTGTTTACGGAATATTCGTGAATAAATCATCTTTCTCCACCCAGGAGCAGAATTATATCCAGTGTTCTGCAACATTACCTCAAACAGTTGGAAATGTTCTGCAAGCAGTTTGTCTAAATTTGGCGGACCACAGTAAAATGCAAAATAGATATAAAAATACTAATTAACCAGTAGAATCTCTTCCTCATTAATGACAAAACATTATATTACAATTAATTATTTAAAACAAAGGCATGTATTACGAATTTGCAATTCTGTCAATGACTTTTGAAGTCAGATACTGCGACATTAATGGGGAAATACTGTTCACAAAATGTTTATGAAAGTTTGGCCCGTACATTGCGACAATGGCCACTTTTAGTAAATTTCTGACAGATTTATGGCCAGGTGGTGCACCATTGGAATAAATAAACATTCTTTTGTCAGTTTTCCCAACTGCTGCGTCATCTCCATCAATTGCGGTGGGTCTTTTTTGAACAATTTTGTCGATTCTGGATCCCCCAAGATTCACAAATTACTTCCAACACGGGAATAGAAATATTAAATACTATAAATTCTATTAATCTGGGGATCTCTGATTCAAGCTCATTAATGGCCTTTTTTTCTAAAGGATGAAATGTTCTGCAAAGACAACGTTTGTTCTGCGACGTACGTCGCACTTTTAAGCACTTTCTGCTGCAGGGTTTCTCCCTTAGGCCTCTTTCACATTATACGGTTCAACCGTTACGGCAAGAAAGCATTAGGCCGCCTCTTGGTGGTAAACTGAAGAAATGAGTGGGAGCTTTCACACTAGCCAATGGCGGGTTGAGTCCGTTTGTTGGGGTTTAAACCAGCCGCGTGCGCGACTGAATAGAACGGCGCCGTTACGACTTCGTCTTAGTAGTAATGTATGAAAATATGCTGGCGCTTTCACACTGCACGAATTTCATCCGGCTGCCGTCCGTCACCTTCACAAGGTCACTTGTTTTTTTTTTGCCTTCTCGAAGCTTTTGCAGTTAATTAATGACTCCATTATTTTTATAGAATGCTTCAAAATTTAATTTTACTAATGTCTTTGTCATTTTTAAGTGATTTCATTGTTATTATAGAACGTACTTTCATTTAATTTGAGTGTTGACTGTGTAATTTTTTAATGTTTTCGTTATTTTCTACTATTTAAAATTTAGCTATTTTATTTTATTTCGAAATATGCTAACGCTAACGAATTTTATGTATTTTTATATTGGGTAAGATCAGGGCCGTCTGAAGATTTTACGGTGCTTGCCGCTCCATAAGCACCCTAACTAGGAAACTGGGTGTTATGGCCCAAACAAAATATCTAGCTAAAAAAATAATTCTGGAGCATTATAATGTTTTGATAACATTATATTCTCCTAGGTTATTTTATTAACTAGGTTCTATACCATATTATAATATATAAAATTGTATAACATATTTAAAATTACAATTAAATAAATTTTTTTGGTTCAAAATCAGTATAGAAAGTTCTTATGATCCCTTGGATCAAGAGAGCCCTGTTCTTCTGCCTAATTTGCCCATTGGATAAGACGGCCATGTATAAGGTATTGGAAACGAATATACTATTTCATGTAAATTAATAAAAATCTGGAATGCAGTGTCTAATAATCATGACTGAATTCTAAGATAACAACATATGTTTTATTTCTGAAGTCGCAATTTCAAGAAACTTTTAACCTTTCATAAGTAATTCCGACAGTCTTATAGAATTCTTCAGTATTTTGAACTCTTTACGGAGATTCCATTAAAGTTTCCGATTTTTTTATGATTTTATTTGAAAATTTAAATCATGCATATATCATGATATTGCACATGAGTGTACTTTAAATAATTGAGAAGCTATAATCAAAACCCATCTCAATATAAAGAGATGTTTGGTGAGTGATTTATACTTTAAATACTTACACACAGGATTTTTAAAATATTGTTCATCAAACACACAGAAATTTCCCTGCTATGTTTATACAAACACAATGAAAAAACATGCAAAATCAAAGCATTGCGTTATAGTTTTTTTCAATGCGTGGTATCTTACATATAATTTTCAAGGAAAATGTATACTATTTTAACGTCATAAAAAGTGATTAAAGCATATCTGATTATTTACTATGTTAAATGATTTTAAAGCTGTGATATGTCGAAGGGAATTTTCATAACATTTGTTTGCAATGGGTTGTTTAGTTTTTTTTAAATCCTGCGCGCAAATGAAATCCATGTTCCACAACTTATGTATAATCGATTTACGTAATATGTTATTAATATACATTTGCAATGCTTAAAATTATTACACTAACCTTAAAATCCATATCTAGGGAGGAACTTATTTTATGTAATTATATTAAAAACAAAATCTATACGTTTTTGCTAAGTAATAAACAGTCGCACATTCGCTATTGCTTCTTCGTTGTTAAAAGGTCCTATAACACTTTACGTTTTAAATACAAACGATTAAGATTTAAAAATAAGTGTCAGCTACTTGCGATTTTGTTTAGTTATATTAACGTCCCGTTTTGAAGGAACACGAGGGCTATTTTAGGAGGGACCTTGTCATTTTGAACCGCGGTCACATGACGAGGACGACACCTGAGATGGCACCCCCTCTCCAAACTTTCGTCTCACAGCAGAGGGAGGACGTTTCACCCCTACGTATGATTTAACAGGCAACACAGTTACTTCAGAGTCACAGCTACAATGTTTGTCGGTTGAATGCAGTTCCAAATGTTAGTATTTTGCCGCAGAGTATAATTTTTTATTCGGCTGTGGAATTCATCAAAAGATGCTACAGACATTCGGACATTCATCTGCACGTTGTTCTTCCAAAAGTGAGGCGATTATAATCTCGTTTCTTTTGATTGATGACTGCAAGACCATATTGCTGGTATTTGCTTCCGATTCATACTGAAACAGCTAGGAAATTAGAAACCACACTCAAATACTGACGACGCAAATCGTCAAGTGTGAAAGCAAACATGACACGGCAAAGAAAATAAACAACTTTGCGCCGTAACGGTTAAGCCACATAATGTGAAAGGGGCCTTATCCTGCTTGCTGGACTGTTTCCGCCATACACACACAGGGCGATTTTTGTAACGTTATGCAATATTCCCCGTCTAAGTAAAATGCACCACAGCTACGTTTCTCATTCAACTATAATAATGAATGTGCATGAGGTCTCACTACTATCTCAGCGCACTGTGCGCCTCTCCCTATGAGGCTCGGCCACGTTAGATCTTTCCTAACGAACCCAGTTGCGCTCCGAAAAGGCAAGAGCACATCACAGCTCGGGTGCTACAGTGAGAACTCACTTTCCGACTTTAAGACGAAAGCTAAAGGTGAAGGGAGGTCCTCATCCTCACATGCAGTCAGGAGTCAACAGACGAAGCCTCTTTGTATTTTACATGGTAGTCGCAACACTTTCCACTTTTCAGTGCACTAACGAATACTAAGACTACTTTAGTACACTAAAGACGTGTTTTTAAAACTCTTTTTATTTTATTGATAACTCGCAGCCCTCTGGGAGGGTTCTCGGCCAGCACCCACTTTGTTCATAACTGTCCTTGCCCTCTGGCTGCTTCGAAGCTCTCAGTCACTACTTTTTTCAGTTTTAAATACTGCATGAAGATCAGTGGAACAGACCATAAAATCATAGTAGATTTCATATTCTTTGTAGACAATCCAGGTTCTATCTGGATCTCAATCTAGTCCATTCTTGATGACATATCTAGACGTCATAACCATTCAAATGAAAAAATAAAAAAGTCTAAATCGGTTGAGTGGTTGAGGCCGGCGGACTAAGTGAAGGTTTTTTTTACCAAATTATTTTAAATATATAGATTATTTTCTACTTTTTGCTCATTATTATAGTTGAATCTTGTAATCAAGTGTTCCTCAGATTTCCTACCAGATGGCGCCTCTCGTATGGAATGAAAATTATTCTATTAACTGACCGAGCGAAGCGAGGTCTAAGTTTTGAGTCCAAATGTAAATTTGTTTGTTACATGATTACGACCAAATGCGTTGTTCGATTCCCTTCAAATTTGGCAGAAATATTTCTTGAAGCACTAGAAAACGATGTATATGTTTTATTTCTTATTATTTTAATTCGGTAATAAAATAATTATTTTAATTATATATCATTATTATATTAATTGCTAACAAAAGAGTGAGTGGCAACCGATTAAGATTATGACATCAGAGTTGTAAATAAGCACAGTTCGCTTATCGCTGTGTATCCTTATCCGCATTTCGCCAAATATGTATCTATTTTTATCTTTGGCTATCTTTTAGTTCTAAATTTATATGTAAACTAATTCACTATCTAAACCTTTTTTTAATACCTTATAAGACGCAGTAACCAATATAATAATAATAATAAATAATAAATGATTAATAATAATTAACCAATATAATAAATTTGCCTCCTTACCTAGGAAGATACCTTAAAGAACTTTAAAAATTCGCTTGTAATTGTTAAGCCTAAATGGATTTATGAAGCGTTTCTCGCCAAGATAATTTCGCCTGCCTTATAAATCGTCTAATCTCCATAGCAACGACAGATTTTAGCTTATATATATATATATTTGCAAATTGTAATATTTATCGCCAAGTTATTTTGAGTCCCATCTTCTTAATTCTAACGAAGAGAGTTGGAAAAAATATTTTAATTTGTTGCATATTTAATAGTGAAATTTTCTCGACGATTTTTTTTTAAATAACTAATTTAAGGATTGAATTTTTCTCTGTGATTTTTTGATGCCATCTTTTTCAACATATTTCGATATGTCGCCTAAAGATAAGAGAAGTAAAAGAGCTAGAAACGTTTTGCTGATTCAGCAGATTGCGAATCATTTTATCTATATTATCTCCAGATTTGTCGGAACTTAAGAATTGTGCTAAACTTTTGTACACCAGTGTGTCTCCTGGAGAGTCAAATTATAATGTCTCGTATCCCAACAAACAATGCATGACTAAACCGGCACAGCAACATGAGCTAATCTGGTTCCGCAACGTCGCTTCCAACAAAGGCTCCCGACTTAAAATCCAACGATTGCTTCACCATCTTAATGATTTTCAAGAGCTTTTTCTAATAATTCCATGATCATCTCTCACTTCAAGCCTCTTCCATTACCTGCAGGCCGACATGGGGAATTTTTTGAGCCCTCTTCGCCGAAGTGACAGCGCACTTGAACTATTCTCCGCTTCCACACAGAAAAACTTCCACTTTTTGGAGAAAAGAACAATCAACAGAACAGACACACGTGTGCTTTAACACTCGCATTTTAGTTTGTTTTCGTGGACTTCTTTATTTGATTAGTTTTTTTTCTCTCTTGTTTGTTGATGTTGTACACTTCATACTCATATTTCTTTCCTTTTTACAGTTTTTGCTTGTATATGGTTTTATTTGATACTCCACTTCTGTTTCTTGTATATTATCCCAGATTTTTAGATTTGTATTTTTATAACCTTCTCCATCTCTCTGCCTCCGCCATTATTTGCTAGACAGTGAAGGAGCGTCTTCCGATGTCTCTTCCATTTCATGTCCGCTACACTGTTTTAATCCAAAAGGTTATAGTCGCAGGGGCATGAAGTGGTGTTCTGTTCTGTCTTCACATTTTCTAAGCTTTTAAAAAAATGTGATGAAGAGAAAATCTTTTATTTTTTTATTTTTGGGGGGGGGGGCAACGACGTCTACTGTTCACAGAACTACTAGTTAATCCGAAAATATTAAAATTTTATATCGTCAAAGGTAACACACCGCTGTAAAAAAAATTCAGAACTCTTAATACCGTCAGGAGCCTGTAATTCCGCTTCCCTGCAATTTTAGTTTTATGGTAGGAAAGAGAGATTTACAGAGACTCTTAATGGTTACTAGGCTGATGTCCCCCGACCTCAGCGACAAAGTTGGCAATAATTGGACGACTTGGTGACAAATCTGGCGACTTTGGCGACAAAATAAAGGTTCTAGAAAATGCTATAATTATGGTTCCATCTCTATTAGAAACCGAGATATGGAGATCTTTTCAGAAAACTCCATCTGATGTCACGCCCTGTAGGAAAGCTATAAAGTCCGGAGGTGCTCAAGTGAATAAATAATCTCTTTGGCGGTCAGTTCGCACTGCGAGTTCCTCAGCTGTTAGATCCTGAGTGCTATTGATTGTACTGCTTCTGTTATTATTAGTGATTTGCTGTTTGCTTGTTTTGCTAATTTGTACAAGTGTTAGCTGTGCTTTGTGTTTTCTGGAAAATTTCGTGGAATAAAGTGTCGTTCTCCATTATCGTGCTTGTTGGACTACATTTACAGTACACTCACCGGACAATTTTTCGTAACAATACATAAGAAGCGCGTGAAAAATCGATAGCAAAATTCCATCTTCACAAAAAGGAAATTTACAAATACAAAAAGTTAAGTTTGAAAAAAGCTCGAAAAAAATTATTTTCATTTGATATACGGAAACTTTTGATAACAAAAGAAAAGAAAATGCAGTTACAGTCTTTGAAGAGTTAGTTGCTAAGCGGCTATAACAAAAGAAGAATTAAATTGTGTTTAATGATTATAATAAGATGAGTTTCACTTGAATATAAATTCTCCATATTCCACTGTTTTGTTAAATATTTTTTAACGTAGACTACGTTCCACCCATTGGGGTCTCAGGAAGGAATTTGATTCACACGCCAAAACGCCACAAAAAAACGCTGTATGGGAGATACTCTATATGTCGGTAACTACATATGTTAAAAACATAACTAATGTCTTATTTTAGAGATAAAGGGTAAGAACAGAAGTTACAAAAAAATAATAATAATTTGAAAATCGGAAAAGAGTCACGCGAGTAAAGTAGTCCTACGCTTTTAAGATCAGCGGCTGTTTGAAAAAGACAGCCTCCCGTCATTTTTTTTTTCAAATTGTTACTCCTTAAATGAATTTCCTTATCGCTAAATATATTGCATGAATAGTAACCTATATTCAGTGGAGACAATTCGCGTGTTGACGCAGTCATATGACAAAAATGATTTATCCTAACATCTAATTGCACGTTGTCTTGTTCTGTGCCGTGGCGTAATACTACCAGCAGCAAATGAAAGTAGCGAAACAGATTTCGAACTTAAATAAGGCAGCGAGCGCATTTGACACGTACGGCTGGTCATTCACGAACGCTCCGCGCCCAAGCCGATCCTTAATGTGAAAAACCGGTTGGGTTTGAATATACAGTCTTTCCAATATCCAGCACTCCATTTGCACTGCCGGGCCATAAAAGTCGCGGGAGTAGGTAAGTGAGGGGGAAGTCTTGGGGTGCGTGGTTCACCGAGGGAAGCGGGGATGGGCGATCGGAGTGACGAGTAGTGGATGAACTTGCGTCATTTGGAGGGGTCGTAAATGACCTGCGTAAATGGATGGGATAAAAATGGAATGGCGTGGAGTGGAGTGCTACCACCCCATTTGCGCAGCTTGGGATGGTCGTGATTAACCGGCTTATTACATCAGAATGAATTCAGTGGTGTAGAGACGGAGGACAAGGGAGATATATAGATACTCTGGTTGTTAATTTTGGGCAACGCACCAAAGAAAATTTGTTAGTGTGTTAGTTGAATTTTTAAAGTCTTGAAGTCTGCACTGAAACTATTTATTTTAATGCAACAAATCAACCACCACTTGGCGCTTGATTTTTGTTATGTCTATGACTGACTTTTTCAATTGGCTGCAAGTATTTGGTGTAGTCGGTTGTTGTGAAGGTGCCTTAAGCATCAAAGCAAACAAAATTCGTTGATGAAAGAATAAAGGCTAATTTTGAATATTATTATTAGAATTTTCATTTGGAATACTAAAAATTCGATTATAAATATTGTCTGATATTTTAAACATGATTCAACAAAGCCAATCGGACGAGATGGCCAAATAAAATTTTTTTAATGCGAAGACAAAGTAGCATAACTTTTATGATGGGAAAACTAAAAAGAGATACTTTGTCAGGTGAGATTTACCCTTGCCCGCCATTGCATCAACTGTCTTCATTCATCTCTGTTTTGAAATAATGCAATCAATCATAATTTTTGTGACATTCATTTTCAGGAAATAGTTTGTTGATAATTTTTATCTGTAAAGCGATGTTACCAAACTAAAAAAAAAAAAACTATTCTGCAGATTGATAAACGATAACGAAAGTTATTCCTAATCAAAGAATAGGGCGTACGATTGAAAATTTTTAAAATTTAATTGAAAAAATTCGGGTGATTTTTATTTAGAACCAAATCAAGCAATTTTGATATATTTGCATTGGATAATTTTGATTCTTTCATGACAAGTGATACAGCACTTCTTTTTTGCAACTTTTGCTAGATTTTCAATCCCACACATTGTTTCTGCTATCAACATCCTTTTTTCTTAACTAATACACAGCCTACAGAGAAGAATGAGATATTAGTGGATAAGACATTTTACCAATTTCTGACATAGCATTACTCAGTTTACGTTAAAAGACTTTTTTGGTTTAAAATTTCTTAAAAGAAAAGTCAAAACAATGCCAAGAATGCAAACGACTTTAGCAACACAGCTGTGCTATGCCCGAAAATGGAAGACTACACAAATCAATTGGGTTGCCATAATTGCAACCCTATTCAGCATCGATACGAGATCATAAATATAAACTTACTCCATGCCCAGAATAGAGGAAAAAAGAGCAAAAAATATCCTCACGTAATCACAAACCCACGCTAACTTTCTTTGAAAAAAGAATTCAGCAAATTTTTAAAGAAGAACTAGTTCTATGGCTCCATCTATATTCGAAAAAACAAAGCAGAAGAAGTAAAAACAGGATTTTTTTAGGGAACTATTTAGACATATTAATGAAAAAATAGCAGACTAGAATATTCGAGAAAAGCAGCACTTTGATTGGGAACGTTTTTTATACCCGGTGCTCTGTACTTATGGGGTGGTTGATGATGGAAAAAGGCTTTTAAGTCGCTTGAGAATGGGAGGTGAATAACAAAATACAGGGTGAGTGTTGATTAAACTACAACTTTTTGAAATAACTCTTCAGAGACTCACTAGATGTCGCTATGAATGCATGCAATGAGAGAGAAAGAGAGCATAAAAGGAAATTGTTTAACGTCACTTCCGCCGTTTTTCAATATATCTTCCCAATTATCATAATCAACTGAAGATCACATTTTTATCGTTAAAAATTGCTATTTATGTGGTGAAAATGCAACATTGCTGTCTCGTCGCTTAGCGGGAATACTTCAGGGTTCCAAATGCTCTTGACTGATACTTACACACATATCAGTAATCATTCGGTGTAAAAACCACCTGTCACTGTTTCGATCGTCGAAAGTAAGTTAAATACTACCACGATCAAAAAATTTCGGAACTTTTAAATCATTTTCCAAATGTAAGTAAATCATGTTGTTTCCCGCAAAAACAAGCGGATGTGGTCGTCTAGTCAGAAT
Source organism: Araneus ventricosus (assembly GCA_013235015.1). Taxonomy (NCBI): domain Eukaryota; kingdom Metazoa; phylum Arthropoda; class Arachnida; order Araneae; family Araneidae; genus Araneus; species Araneus ventricosus. The sequence goes on from BGPR01013388.1 coordinate 9,588, forward strand.
CGGTTTCATTCATTTCAAATACGTACGGCGCGTGCGCGTAGTTCGCGATTACAGGCATACAAAACTTTCCATCACGGAGAAGGCCAAGTCACTAGTGCCCTATCGCAATAAGGTGCCGGTTCACTGGTTCCTCCTGGTGTCAAATTGCCAGCCAAAACATCACATTCCGGTACTATCATATCCAATCAATTCCCCTTATCTCACCTTACGTGATCTTTTCTTGGTATGAAGAATTTGTTAAAGGGGCAACGATTCTCAAGTTCTGAAGAAGTGCAGCGACGAAGGCACTGGAGGAAGCGGCAAAATGAGGCTTATAATCCGCATTTACATCTTTGTATGAATAATGACAAAAATGCATAGTTGTACGTGGTAGTTACTTCGAAAGAAATACCAAATAAGGGGCTGTCCATAAATGATGTCACACTTTTTTTCAATATTTTTTACCCCCTCCTTCCCCTTTGTCACAAAGTGTCAAACTTCACCATGCCCCCTCTCCCCTTGTCACATGTCACACTGTATTACATAAACATATACTTGCAGTTCAGAAACAAAGCACTACGTTATAGATCATATTTCAAATTTTATTTTTAAACTTTAACTGTGTTTTAATGACATTTATGAGCAGGGGGAGATTTTATTCTAATGGTGAAGAATTTCTGCTGCTACCATATTCTCAGAACCTACCCTGAATGCCTTTTTCGAAAAGAAAGGAATACAAGTGAAAAAAAATCACATGAAAGCTGTTTTAGCCCCGATTAAAAAAATACCCTCAAATCTGGTAATTTCAAAATAACTTCAAAATTTAATCTGCTGATTTTAAATGGTTTTATTTTAACTAAAATGTGTGATGTCACACTTCTTGCTTCCCCCCCCCCTTGTCACAAACTGTCACAATTTCACGAACCCCCTCCCTTCTCCAAGCGCGACATCATTTGTGAACGGCCCCTAAACAGATTCTATCCGTATTCAATCTTCCGTAATAAAATAAATTCCGGAACTTTTTGAACGTGATGGTATGTCGTGCACTATTTATAGATTTTTCGAACAATAAATTATTTTAGTTTGTAAACAAAATACATTACCTTATTCTCTTTACGTAGATCATTGACCATTCAAGTCCCAGGCAGCGTCATCGCGCTGTTCAGATTTCACGTCGAATGCAGCCACTCAACTTCATCTCGGTATGCAAACATCGACGCGTCTTTTATAACGCATTATTTTGTGAAAAACGCATCTTTTCATTCATAATTTCTCCTTATGGCATAGTTAGCGTGCATGCATGAAGTTTCCGCTTATACAGTAAAATTCTTGCTGCTGAACTCTCCTAACTTGATGTTTCGTTGGCTACCGATCCTCACTCTTCATTTTCTTTTACTTTAAACGACATTTCTTGAATTTTGAATTTTACATTTCTTTCGAATTTGAGACACAAGATGTGTAAAAGATGTAAATGCCATGTTAAATGCTCCCTTATTCTTTACATTATTCTTTTATATTCAATCTTTATTAATTTTTTACTGTTTTCAGTATTAAATGCTACATTATTCCTTATAAAATGCGTTTTTAGTATGTATTATGGAATGTCTGGAACTAATTAATTGGATTTGCATTCAGTCATAAGGAAATACAGTAGTACCTCGCGAATCCGAACTGTTCGGGACTGACCAGATTCCGGGAAATTCGGTAAAATACTTTTGATATATTAAATGCAGTAGAGTATTGACTTAGGGCACTCTGCGAAAAGAATACGGAAAGAGCTAGTTGTAATTCGCATCGTCGAGCAGGCGTAGTTCCTTACGTCAGAAGAAGATAACCGATTTTGTTTCTACTCATTAAGGTGTTGCATTCATTCTTAAAGACCAATTCGAATGTTTCTTTTAAATTAGGAATAAACATTAGCTTTGTTTCCGATTCCTAATTGTTATCTTCCTTCATTTTTAATAAGATTTTTTCAGAAAATTAAAACAATTATGTTTGGATTATCCGAAACTTCGGATTCATGGGTTCGGATTCCCGAGGTTCTGCTGTTATTACCTTGGATTTCGCCATTTGTTTTCTGACGGATTATAGACGAAAACTGAGGTATCACTGTACATACATTTTCCTATGTAAAACTTATTTGTTTTGGCATGCCCGACCTACCCGTTATGTTTGCCGGAACCCTTTCAAACCAATCTGTATATCTATATTAGAATCATCCACAGATGTCCGTGACGGGGGCGGTGTTAAAAATAAACACGCCCCTTTTCCCTGCGTCATTAATCGGACGCACAAATCACAAAACAACTCAGACAGTTTTTTAAAGTAGATGTGGAATACGCACTTGAATTTGGTCACGTGCCGAAGAGATTCTGCTTTTTAGATGATTTAATATCAAATAGGAGTTATACTAGAATTAATTTATTTTTCCACTTCTCTGAGATCTTTGTTAAATTATGAAGTATCGAAGCACTTTTTTTGTTGATTTTGTGTATGCCTTTTTTCTCTGAATATTGCGAAACGTTATGAATACAGATCTTTTTAATAAATTATGGGATCTTCAAAGTATCGGACGGACGTTATTGCTAAAATTTGCCAATGCCCATGTGATTTTGCATTACATCTTTTGTGAGTGAGTATGTGATCTGTTCCGAGATATGGTTGACGAGCTAAAAGCCGTCTTAGACGGGCACATATCTTCAAGTTAACTTAATAAAAGTATTGTGTCCATTCCTATAAAAAATAAATAAAATGCACTTCTATTTCTGGTTTCATTATTCTGAAAAAGTTCTAAAATTAAAGTGACAAACCTTCATAATTTCGGAACAGGTGAAGCTCAAATGCTAAATGTCGTACTGCCTCTTTTGATTTAATTTTAGAATCAGCTGTCAGAATTTTTCTGTAGGAAATTTTGAAGACCTTGTGTATTTGACTTAAATAGCTGCCCTGTGACGTCTCCAAACCGGAGCTGAATCAGACTGCTACGTAGGTTTTTGTGTCTCCACTTTCGTTTTCTCTATAAAAAGTGAGAACATCCTCAAATATTACGCCACAGGATTTTTGGATAACATTCGCCTGGAATTATCATTTCTTCTTCGCTAGATTGAGTTAAAAGGAAATTTCGTATCTAATTTTCTCTAAGAATTAATATCTGCTGTAAATAGGATAGTTTATGCTATACATACTAAACAGAAAGGAAATATTTGACCATGAAAATAAATGGTTCTTACAAAAATTAGTTTTCGTCTGACGATCGCTGCAGACCTTTTTGAAGATTTCATGAACAATAAACTCGAAGAAAAATTAATTCATCCCAAATAGTAAATTTGGATTTGGTGTAAGATAAAAAAAACAACACTTAAATTTAACTCAATATACAATTAGTTGTAACAATTTAAGAATATGTAATCATACTTTGAACAATCTTAATATAGTTACTTTCCATAGTTACTCTAATATTATAAAGAAAGATCACAACACTGCGCCGTTTTTTTATATTTCAGTTTTAGAAACATGGAGGTAACAATGTTTTACAAGGCTGATTCTGTTCACATTTTCATTTTCAGCACTGTCATCAGTTTTGAGACATTGCTCAAAATGAAATGCCTAACACTAACAATAAATATGCGACAAAACAATATCATGTTTAAATGTTCTTTTATTCATCATACTAAACTATGACTATATTCATTTTTATGTACACAATACAAATGTTACAACTACGAAATGACAGCTTCATATGTAACATACACACACAGATTTTGTTCGCTATTTCAAATACAATGCACTTACCGTAATCAGCAGGATTGAAAACAACGGGGAATATAATCCTAAATATGCATAATGACAGTAGACAAGAACAAAAAACATGATTTTTTCAAAAAATGTTTCAGATAATATTTATTATAATAATTCGTAGTTTTAACAATGAATGTGAAATATAGACTTGTGACAACAAAAGAATAATTCTTGAGAACGAAACCGAAAACTTTTAAACTATTTTAAATCTACTATTTCAGAAATTAATGGCAAATATTAAGTTCCAAAATGCCACAGAGATGTGCTCAGTATGATGTAACATATAAATCCCACCTACAACGATGTAAAAGCTAATGAAATAGTTAAAAGGTCATTTAGCATGTTCTCGAAATAAACTTTCACGACCACCAAATTTTGGAAAATGGCAAAATTCCTTTAAAGACTTCCATGACTTCCTTTCACTTCCATGAAAAAGAAGAAAGAAGGCAGTACTATCGATTAACTAACTTCGTCATTCGTTTGGTATTTCTTTCAACAAGGGACATATAGCAGGGGAAAATATTTCTGATATAAATGAATTCTGCGAAACTCGTTCTATTTTTAGAACGCCATTTCGACACGGTAATAAAAAGGGAAATATGAATATGAGTTTCGAAAGTGAAAGATGGCAAGACCACTGTTCGGCTGTTTTAAATTATTCCCCTTCAAACGATAAATTATGCTGAATTCTACTGAAGTATGTTGTCCGATATAAAGAATTAGAATAACAGCAAATTGAGAGCAAGAACAATTCATTGCATATTCCGCTAAGAAATAAAATCATGAATAAATTTATTCCAAAATCGTCTGATCAAACGTAGGCGTTAATGAAATGTTAATTAACGAAAATGTTCTTAGTTTTTCAAAACTGCTGGTCAACACGAACTTCTTTCTTCGAATACTTCTCAGTCAAAGAAATGAATTAGTTGTAAAATGACATGGATCTATTCAATTTTTATAACAAAAATGAATGAAATGCAATATTATCAAACCCATTTATTTTTTTGTTAAAACATTTTAATCTATTTAACAGCAATTTTAAGACGCAAAAATTCTTTTTTGTTGCATTTCAAAACTCACACTGGCATTAAAATGTTCCATTAAGCTGGAATTTTTCTTCGGTCCTTTGTAAGCAGATAAAGATGAATTTTTTTACGTTTCTTCTGAGTGTTAGTCTATTTAATTAGCTTTATAGGGAGAAAATTTCAAATAAGTCAAGATAATTTCTAATGTCTCCTATCAATGTATAGAAAACTTTTTGAGTATACTACAACATACGAATAGGAGGTAACTTTGGCATCTGTTCCATTATAAGAAAATATCATTAATTCACCGTTTATGAATTCATTCACAAAGACAGACTGGATAAAATCATAGTGATTGAAATGATTAATTTTATTCATTTATAATCTGTTTAGGATATCAAAATAAAATTCGACATTTGTATCAAACATATACAGAAGAAAAAGATTTAATTATGATTCTCTATATTGCTTCAAAAAGGTCTAACAAAAAGAATATTACAATTTCTACTTCCGCAACGTGTATATGTGCAACTCAACATAACATATATGCATTGCTAGGGAATATGATGGGTTTTTTTAAAGAACGACAGAGAAATATCCATATTTATGTATCTTCAATAAATTTCGAAAATTAGTCTACATTTAAAAAAAAATCTTAATACATAAAAAGCAGTGAGGTGCATCAAATATTTCGAAAAATCATCATTATGACATCAAATCAGTGTTTTCTTTGTTCTAATACTGTTTACCTGGAGGCGCGTGTGTTTGATTGTTGCAAAAATGAAAACATCTTTAAAGTTATCCTACTAAAACACATAGAAGAAAATAAGAAAAGTATTACGATTACTATGTGGTTGTATTAAATACAAATAAAACTAATTAAAATTTGACTGCAATCAATATACAAAGCATATCCAGTGCAAAAATAAAAAAATAAAAACCGAAAACACCCCAAATCAGCACAAAACATACATATGGAAGCGATATTTCCAGTCTACATCAATACAAATTCTACAAAGATACAGATATCATAATATCAAGACACAAGTTTCAACAGTTGACACTATACCATACAAAACGTTATGAATGATGACAACGATATTATGTTAAAATAAAAAGTTACAATACAACATATTACATCTATTCATGGTGCCTTTTGTACAAGGCACTGTAAATATGAATTTATGAAATGCATAACCCTACAATAAAAATACTATGTATAGTTTTTAAAAGGCTGCCTTTTTCGCAATCAGCAATTATATACATCCAATACAAATGAATTCTGTACTAGTTGAAGAAATCGCATTGAATGTCACGCTTTTCGCCTTATTGTATTGCTTAGGTTACCATCTTAAAAGCAAGCAGCTCTAGTTTATTGGGGCAATTCGTTTGACTTTGGATGAGAAGGGTATTAATACGTCTGATTATTAATCAATAATATAAAATTAAGTTAATCTTGCTTTATCAAAAAATATATGGAAAGACAGGATATTCAAAATTTCGATCAAATTTGAAAAAATTATTTTCACAAGAGTCTCGTTAATCTGGTTGATAATTCACTGTCTTCTTCTGTTTTCAAAAGTTATTACTGATGAAGAACGGTCGCATTATTTTCCACCTGCTGTCAGTTGGATGCCAACGACTCATTTCCATACAGCGGGAAAGCAAAATGTGTTGCCTTTTAATTTAGGTTCGTGTTTCCTGTGCCTTTTCTTGTGTGAGTCGCATTGAGTGGTTGTATTCTTTGAGTGGATATCTAGTATATAATCTCGCCATGCGTTTAAACTATCATATTATTAAAAGTTAAAATTAGTTTTATTCGAATATAATCATTTAAAGCAGCGGTTCCCAACCTATGGAGCCCTAACACACTAACTAAATATTCAAGAATCGTATGTGTTTATGTATATATGTATTTATTTACTTGTATATTTAGTTAGTCGGCCTCAAAATATTTTTTACACAACAGATGGTCCACATAACCAGAAAGGTTGGGAACCGCTGATTTGGAGTATGAATTTTACATCATTGTATATAGACTACAGACAGTCCAGTCATCAATACAAAAATAGTACAGTATATCTCAGTCATCGTTTGCATTTACTCAGTATATCATTTTAAAATTATAGTATATTTTCATCCAGAAAAAAATGGTTAAAATGGTAATGGTAGTTGTCCCCATTTTGCCACGTGCTTTCTGTCGTGAAAATTCCAGTAAGTTTCCAAAACCCAGGCATAATATTAAAACTCTTCTTAAAGATTTAATATGTTTCTGGTAGATTAGAAGTTCATTCACCGGACGTTGCCTTATATTTTTGTAAAATTACCACTAAATTATCGACTGCTAAATCAATTGCGTACTAGTTGATGATACCTTTGATGCTCTATCACGTCATTGGTAATGATTGTGTTGAATTATTCACTGAAACTGACTTATGACTCTCGAAATAGAGGTGTATTTTTCTTAAATGGTAAATTGTCATAGTCGAATGAAATGAATTATCAAAGAGACCAAAACCTTCAACAATCCAGGTGCAATAAAAAATTTGCTCTTGTTGTGAGAGATGTTGCTTTCATTCATTCATACATGGGTGCACATTTTATAACCTTCTTGGGCAGTATAGTCAAGCACAGTCAGTGCCATATAGATCCCTAGAAGACAGCCTTCACAGTTCCACAATCTTCCTTGAGCATCATCATTTTGATCGACATTACAGAGATCCTTATAAAGAAAATACAGACAACTGAAGCTTTCACAGAATACTGGGCTGGACTCGAATACGCTATGTGTTTCGCATAAGCTATCCCCAAATGTATTGGCAATCAGCATCAGAGTTGTATTTAAACATGCTAAGAAATTTCGTTATGTATCCCGTAATGTGTTGGCCACTTTTTGCCTGTTGTTCGCTTATCAGTGTCAAGTGGTTCACTGTCGCCTTCTCACTGTCATTCACGCTCATTGTCCCTAGTCACTGTCACGCTCACTGTCCCTATCACGCTCACTGTCCCTAGTCACTGTCACGCTCACTGTCCCTAGTCACTATCACGCTCACTAATACACACTCCTTATCTCGTATTTGCGATGAATGCACAACCAGGTAATTTAAGTAAGTATAGTTACGTTGACAGACATACGTTCTCAAGTGAATTCCAGAAACGTGAAAATTTACTATTCAGTACAGATAAGCTTATTTCATTACCTTAAGAACTTCTAAAGTTTCAGTTTTGATGCACTTACAGTTTACAAACGGTCAATGAAATTTTCTTTGTCAATTAGAAATGACAATAAAAGGTTACCGAAATGGAAATCTAGTACAGCACGAAGTGAAAAGAATCTGAACAAGATTGAATTTTATTTAATTCAGATTAACAAGACTCTCGAATTTTTCATAAAGCCATTAACTTTACATTCCAAGTATCAAGGCTATATTCAGTTTTATTCATATTTGTAGAGAATGAATTTTTAGAATTCACGTGTTCAAATGAAATAATTGGAATCAAGCTTGGATAAAGCGAAATTATATATAAAAACTTTTTTTTTTCTTTTGGGCAATATCATGAATCAAAAAGTTGGGCTTACTTTACAAATGAATTTTTGATATCGTTTTAAGGACACAGTTTAATTTTCTTCCTTCTAGAAAAAAATTATTACATTTTAAAGCGAAACTTTTTTTTTTTCCTCTTGTTGAAATACATTTAAAAACTTGTTTTGCCACGCGCAATCTTAATGCAAAAACTTAAATTTTATAGTTATTTTGTAAAATAAATTTAAAGTTTTCTTTTTGCGAATCAAAAATCAAAAGCATCTACCTTTTACCTATTCTAGAAAATTAAAGGCACCGCCAAAGGCATTCATTTAACAAACAGCACGCCTCAGAAAAATTCTGCTTGAAAAATGATCAAAGAAATACATGTCAATACAAACTTCTGATGATAATTTTTCCTTGTAGACATTTCAAATTTTCTCGGTGTACCTTTATAAAAAATCTATTATGAAATCACTCAGAAATCATTTAAGTACCGTAAGAGAAAGAGAGAATCTATTTATGTGATTATTCTATTGTTATGATATTTGCTAGGATTCTATTTGTTGATTCCCTACAAGAATAGAATGACTTAGATGAGAATTCTGATTGCATCAGAATTTCAATTTGTTTTTCATGCTGTTCTATTTCGTGTGAAGATTAATTGAAATATTTTAGAAGTTTCTTCATGAATTGTTATCGGAAAATGCATCACATAAAAAGAAAATCTCTTTTAGTTTGAATTCTGAATGGATGTTAATATATATTTAAGCGATGCGAAATATTTGTAAGACATTTTATTTGAGTGTTAACTATTGCGTAAGATTTAAACTGGAGTCATGAAATGAAAGTAAAGAAATTTACAAGGGGAAATGAATGTCTTTTAAGCAAACGAATGACCAACCGAGGAGTGGATTTTACGAAGGGAAACATCGTGTTATTAGTCACATTAACACCGTATCACATTGTTATTGCACGATTAGCCAAGACATGTATTGCTGCAACACAAAACAAACAACAAATATGGGATTCTACTTCTTCCACCTGTTCCTTATGCCTTTCAGAATGGAAGGTGGCTTGAACTGACGGAATTTCGACAACCATTTGACCACCTGGTAGTGGTCAGCCTTACCCAACTGATCTTTCGCGTTGAGTTGTGTCTTCAAGATCTCCTTCTCTGACCACTTGTTCTCAATGTTCCCGAAGTCTGGACAGAGAACTTCTCTGTCCTGGACAGCATTCATCAGATCCAGTTCCTCACTCTCCGGGATCGACAAGAGATTCGGGGGTTTGAAGGCCATCCTTTGTCGAAGACTCGCTGCTCGACGGTGCGAAGACATGGGGTACAAGATGGAACTATGAACTAAGTATGGAGGTTTACGGATATGACGCTGCAGAAGTTGGCCATCTGGAAGTGGGTTGGCGAGTGGCGACTGGGGAAAGCCATGATGGCCTTCGTTGCCGCCGTGTTCCTGCTGCTGTTGGCTTTTGTTCTTGTTGCTCGGGGAGAGTTGCTTTAACCTAAGGATCTTGGCACGACAGATGACGCAACGCAGCGGTAACAGTCTCTGGGACACGGCCATCTGGATGGTCTTGACGAAGCATTTTCGGCACACGACGCGATGGCCACATGGAAAAGTTTGCATGGTTGCTTTGGCACAGATACAAATGGCGCACTGAAAGAGGAACAGAATGGTATAGATAAACAAGGAGTTCTTGTCCATATATCATAGACCATATTCATTTGGCGAACAAACAATTTACTTAATAGGGTTTCCTCTATTATTTTTATCTGAGTTACTTTACAAACTGACTGAGTTACAAAATTTAAAAAAAAAACTATATGTTTTGCCCAATTTCTAGAATAAACCGAGCAAAATATAAACATAATACTGCCAAACAAAGGTATAAACTTTTAATGTTGAATATGTAAGCTCAGATGTGCGTGTGAATTCATTTAATACCAACATCTGTTATAGACTGGGTTTGAACTTTGGCAATGTATATAGCAAAAACGAGGCAAAAGGGGGCAATGGCATAGATAACGCTAAAAAATGTGGAATTCTCTGAACAAAGACATTTCTCTCTTTGGAGAAATGTATTCATTCTTCCATTTTTTTTTATTAGGCGCGATAGGCCTGGCTTTTCATTCTTTGTTCCAGCTTGAAAAATCTCTCAAATTTTCTCGGACGTTTATTGCTCTTAAACTAATAATTTTAAAACAAAAAACGAAACAAAAAGAAGAACGAAACAAAAAGAGGAACGAAACAAAAAGAAGAACGAAACAAAAAGAAGAACGAAACAAAAACCTATTAAGGTTTTATAAAAATTAACTGCTAACGAATTTTCCTCTTGGGTGTCGTATTTTTTTAATATTATTAATTCTAGTTATATTTCGTACTATCTATAATATCCAGATGTCCGGGATTAGCTGGGACGGTCCCGGTTTTGAATCTTTGGTGATCCACCTTGACATCCGCCCCCCGCCGAAGATTTACAGCGGCCTAGAATTAAGCTCAGAAAATATCGGCACCGTATAAACGCATCATTTTCCCAGGTTCTTTTTCTAAAAAAGTGAATGAACATCTATTTAAGAGCAATGTTTTATCTTTTTAGCTTCTTTTTTTTTTGCTCTAAAAGACTTTTTTTTTATCATGACAATTGAATAAAGGATACATCAAAAATGAAGAATAGGGGAAACTAGGGATACTTGACCCTACGCGATTTTCTCAGATTGTGAGATAATTGGTAGGGTGTGTGTGTCATTTTTATTTGTCCTTTGGTCATATAGCCAATTGAAGGGGATTTTCATTCCGATCAGAAAAGCCATCGTAATGGTGTGTAGGTAAATATTCCAAAAGTAAATTTAAAATTTTTCATTCCTCAGTGGATAGGAAGTTTACGATTGAAATATGATGAATTAAATTATTTCTAGCTTCGATTTAATATATGATATCATGCGGTATTTTAATTCTAAGTGGTTTAATTTTTAAATTATTTAGAAAAAGTCAAATTAGGGTTAATTGACCCTATCAAAAGCTATTGCAGCTTCAATGTTTTAGCCGACCGAAGCACATTTTGTGGTTGGGATAAGTTTTCTGGTGCGTGGAGTTTTTAGGCAACATGGCAACTCAAATATAAAGAATAATTATTTAAAAATTATTTCTTAGTAATTCTTTTTAATATGATAATTTCAAATAATGCAAATAATTATTTTAGTAAGAATTTTAAAAAGAATTGAAAGACTATTGACTAAAAAGTGAAGAAATATTTTTCCCTCGCCTGAGAAATAAAGATTTATTTATTTATTTATTATTTTAATAAAAATTTTTTGCTCGAACTATTTGTCATCATTTGGTTTTATCTAACGTTTCGCCATTTCTGTTGAGTTTGTCTTTCTTTCTTGAATTGAATTTTCTCTTAAAATAAATTTTTATTCTTTTGCTTTTACTTTTCTTTAAATATTAGAAGAGCCAAGTAAGTCTATTAAGCTTCTCATTTTCTTGTTCTGTACAACATTTTTTACATCTGTTTTTGCGTTTTGATGCTTTTCTGCTTTTTAAAATTTTCCGAAACTGGCAATTCTTCTACTCGCTAATGATGTTGCTAAGTTTCCAATTCCATTGCAGTAATTTTTTCATTTAGTTAAATCAATATTTTACTTGAACCTATATTTTACTTTACTATTAAATTTTGAACCAATTTAATTTAATAATTAGATTTAATTTAATGACTTAAGTAGTTTAGTTTATTAACTAGATTTTATTAGTAAAAACTGCGATGTAAAGTAACCATATTATTTAATTTGATAATAAAAACATTTTTCAAAATTCAGTATATAACCTAATATCTGAATTTCGCGTGCATACAAATTATCCAAAGAATTTAAGCGTCTTTTGCATGTAGGGTCAAGTATCCCTAGCCTTAGGGTCAAGTATCTCTATTACGGATACTTGACCCTACGCGATTTCGTGAAATGTATTTATTTTTTGATTAAATGATATATCAATTTAGCATAAGTATATATCTCATACTTAAAACCAAACCCTTTTATGATACTAAAAACTGAAATATTCGAGAAATATAAGAAAAAGCAAAAGTAGGGTCAAGTATCCCTAGTTTTCCCTACTTAACATACATACACACAATGTATGTCCCTACTTAACATACTACCACAATTTTTCATAATTTTCTTAGCCTCTGCTCAGTTTCCTATGACCACAAACTTGAAGCAAATCGGTAGCGGTAAATGTAAAATACCATTTCAAGATACGACAGCGCAAGCACGCACTCACGGAACGACGTGATCGACATTTTCAAACCCTATAATTTAATCTTGATTAGGGACCTTCTTCTGGTCCATACCATGAGGCAATCACTTTTGACACGCCATTTGTCATATTTGAAAGTAAAATTATATCCAAGCGCACGATGCTGGCCGAACCCTCGATTCCATTAGAGGGGTTTTACAGCTTTTCCGTTATGATATCTTGCTTCTTAAAAAAACATTAAAAATGGCGGTAAAAGTGTTTTATTCCTTGTGTGTGCTTTCTGACTTTGGTGGTATTGAGAATTGAAATATCATGATTGTCAATGAATTGTTGAATAAAACTCTGTGGAATATAAAATTATGAAGAATGTGTGAAAGGTATAAACAAGGCAGTTGGTACAATAGTAAAAATGTCAATAAGCACAAGTTATCAATGAACTATTCAAATATAAATAATCTTTAATTTGCTTGCTCGTGAAAGATTCTACCTATGAACTTCTTATTAAATTTATTATTATACAGGATCATTCAAAACAATTGCACAGATAGCTATAACTTCCACGTAAACAATGATAGGATGGAAAATCTTTAACACAATACAGAAGGCAGAATTAGGTTTTGTTTTCGTACGTAATAAATGCCCTATGTGACTTCTCTTGGTCACACGGGCAACATCCACATGGTTGGCCATTTCACGCCAAATACTCTGAAGCATGTTTGCAACCGTTGATGCTCGTTCCATAGCCACATGCAGAATATGCATGCGGTTATTTAAATCGTCTGAAATTACTTCTTGGGTCTTCATTTTATTGGGATATGTCTCGTAGACTCTGTCTTAATGCCTCAATTGCATACAGCAGTCTACGAAACTGAAGGTACCCATAAGGAATGCCTCGCATGCTAATGAAATGGACTACCTTACGGATGTTGCCCGTATGACTAAGGGAAGTCGCACAGGGTAATTATAACGTACTCAAACAAAACTTTAAGCTTCCTGTTGTAATCTGCTCAAAATTCTTCTTCTTTCTAATCCTTCTGATCTGAATCAGATCAGATCCATGAGATCGTTCGCCTTCATCACCTCCAGCACGAAACCCGGTCGCTTAAGCAGGTCATCACACACCAAGGCAACACAGTCAAGTAGATGTTGCGGAGTGGCCTCTATCGTGTTGCACTTTGTGCAGATATTTAACTTCTTATCACTACGAGAGAATATGAGGGTTTTTAAGTGACCGGATGATAAGCGAGCCAAATCTGTTTGGTTTTTCCTATCCCCCTTAAAACGTATAGCAGCACCTGGGCCTTAATTATGATACCATGAATGAGCTGGTGGATACCTCCAAGAAATGTTAACAAGGGCCTTTCTTCTTGAGTATAACTCAAGGTAGGTCAAGGGTTCTACATAGGCCTGAGGCATGGTAGTACCTTCTTTAGCAAGACTATCAGCAATATCGTTATATTTTAAATTTGCGTGTGATGGTATCCATTGTAGATGAAAAACACAAGTATTGCACAGGGTCCTGAGTTTGTTAAAGATATCCATTCCCTTCCGGTCACTAACATCTCTCCAATTATCAAGGTATTGGACATCACTTCGGCTGTCCGAGAATCCATATCTCACCGAATAATTGATGTTCCAGAACAAAATCTAAAGCCATATCAATGGCGATAATTTCGGAGCGGAAAACTGAGCAGTAGTCAGCATTTCTTCGTTTAAGAGAAGCTTCCCCCGACCGTGCTTAACAAAACCCCCCACTACCTGTATGTCCAATTTCCTTCTTGCTGCCATCAGTGTAAATCGGTGTAAAAATTTTTCTTCTTGTCGTTGTTTACAAGGAAGTTATAGCCCTTTTGTAATCGGTGCGACTGTTCTGAATTACCTTGCATTCCGCGCCATATTGTTGAAGAATACGAGAAAGCCAAGAGAACATTTCCACTGTTTAAATCAGTATTTCCCACTTTTTTTGTGCCATGTTCCGCCTAAGCCTTTTTAAAATTCTTATACCCGCTATGAAACATATACATAATTTTTAATATTCAAAAATTGAATTGTTCACTGAAGAAACTTCAATGATAGGCTTTAGGAAGAAATCACTAGAATATTTTTAAGAAACACAGTAAGTTAATTTTCAAAACATATAATGGAGCACTGAAATTCAGACACAAAATGATTTTTCGTAATTTCACCTTTTTTTTAAAAGGTTGTAGGGATCAAAACTTTTTTTTTGATACAGTCAATTTTGGATAATTTGAACTAGTTTAATTCGAAATTCTGGATAATTCGAAATTTTTGCTCGGCCCCTAGAATTTTGTATTTAAATAATGGTAAAAAATCGTCGATAATTCGAATTTTATTTTGGATAATTCGAATTTTTCGTACGATTGACCTTAAAATATTACGGTAAAATTGTACCTCAGACTTTTCTCAGCTAAGGTGCATTATTTATTTTAAAGTTCTTTCTAAGAAAAAGAAAAGCGAGGGATGGAATGTCACTATGCGTTGCTTTCCGAGGATTTTTCTATCCACCCTTTGATGTTACCCTCTCCCCTCCCTACTGCATTCACTATTGATTGGTCATCCAAAGCCTGTCTGCATTTTCAGATTGCATTCACAGAAGCAATTAAAAATATCTGCCTTTTTTAAATGTGATGAATAATTAAGCTAGTAAAAAATGTTCGATTTAATGAAAAAAATGTAGCAGTATTCTTAGATGAAATTTATGTGTTAAATCTTTGATCGTGGAGTTAATCTTTTTTATTTATCTCTTCTGTTTGAGAGAATATATGCAATTCGAATTTTTGGATATTTCGAACTTTTTTCCCTGGTCCCTTCAACTTCGAATTATCCAAGTTTGACTGTATATATTTTTGAAAATTATTCAGCGAGTAGATCCTAAAGAGAAATGTGTCGTTTCCATCTGAAAAATTATATTCTTTCTAAATCACAGTAGAAGGTTACTTTTAAACTCGGGAGGAATCCATTTTCGAATTGCCATGTTTCAATTGCCATTCGTTGGGAAACACTGGGTCAAATAAAATGTTTGAATCAGATTTATACACGAAATAAATTTAAAGTGACCATAATTTCTAAATTTCAATCCGGGGAGTTCTAGAAATTGGAGGAAGGAAGGAGGTCTCGCTGAGACAGAAGAGTCAAAATCCGAGATTGTTTCGGCTATTTCGGATAACTGGTCATTTAACCTTGACTCTACTGATAACACATGCATACATCTAATAGGCATTAATAAAATTAAAAGGAATTACGATCCTGAATTGACGTTATTCATTAAAACAGAGTGAGCACAATCCGTTTATAATAGAAGTTGGGAAATAGAATTCTTCAGTAGCTAATTTTTAAAAATTAATTCTAGCTCATCATTTAAAACATTCTTTTATTAGTAAAAAACATGATAATTTGAGACGTTTTATTGAAATCAGGACAAATGTGGGCTACTGTTCCAAGCTGAGACTTGAATAGCTCCGGTCACCTTAGATATCTGCATATCTTTCAGCTGTAATAGGTTAAAAAGCTCTACAAGGTACTATTAAGTAACAACTGCATTATTCACTAAGTAAATATATTTAAAAGAACTGAAAACAATGAATGCCTACTCCAATTGTAATCGTTTTGGGTAGCATCTCAAGTTATTCAAAAACTGTTTGATCATGCAAGAAGTAATTTTCTGTCTGTCTAGTTCAGCTCTTTGTAATTGTACTTTTGAATATAAGTAAGAATAAAAATTATATTTCTGAGACACAATACAATTTAAATGCAATACTCTTAAACGGCTTTGCCTCAAATTAGGCAGCAAATTATAAATATCAGCATTAGTAGACATTAACAGAATCTTTACACAATTATTTACTTCTGTTTAACAAGAAAAACTCAATGGGAAAGAAATCCCTTTTTCGAAAAAAAAATCTTTCAGTAATGCAAAAATCTATCTTCAGCAAACAAATTCTTGGGTATAATTTAGAATTACTTCTGGATAAAAAAAATCATATCATTTGGGATGTCATCAAAATATTCCAAAATTTTCCTTCTTGAAAATAAATAAGAGTTGGGGGATGGAAATGGAATAGCAACTATGAAAGTTGCCCTCAGAGCAAAATGTTTTGAATAAAATACGTTTCAAAAGATTTCAGTCTTTTTAGGTAGGAGAGAAGACTGGAGTACAGAAGGTTAGAGATAGGAGATGACCCTATCTTCGTAATGATATTCTCTCGGATGATGGAATTAACGTATCATCTTGGAAAACATCATTAAGATAAAATGTTCTCGTCGTCTGGATACGATTCTGAGATACAACGGTGAAAACAAATTAGGATAGGAAACAAACAACATCAAAACATCCAGTATGCTAAAACATGCACCTTAAAAGAGAAACAAACCTGGAACGAAACAGCGTCCATTCATGAAAAATTAACATAGATCAAATTTAAATCAGGAGATGACTTAGCACAAAATTGGAGAAGAGTTACAAAGAAACTAATGGATAGCAAGAAAGTGAAGGAATCCTGTTTTAACTTGCATTAAAACTTTGGTCATTGAATGTATGAATAACTGACCAGTGGGAGTTATCCCCTTGACTTTCACAAAATGGCGCGTTTTGTGATCAGTATCGTATAGTGAAAAAAAAATCGAGTGTGCATTTTCGAACCTTTCTCGTTGACCTATTGGGTGGGACATTTGACAGTGATCTACAATTTGGGAATTAAGTTCATATTCTAAAATTCACGCATCTAGATTCCAGACATTTTGAATTGTCGCATTTACATTCATATAAATAGATAAAAAAAACCCCCGATATTGACCGAGAATTGATGATGGCGCGTTGAGTTGCGAAAGTTATTCCTGTCGATATTTTGAAACTAATTTGATAAACCTTTTGTAAATTATCTGTAAATAGATATGCTGTCTGTGTATACATTTGTATTGTCGAGAAAAGATATGAAATTTTCCACAAAATGGACTTTGTAGCAGTTCAATCTGGCCTTCTGCTTTGCCTCTCTAAAAACATGGCGGATGAACAACAATGTGGCTTTTCTTTCCAAATTTAGTCTGTTCGCCAAAATAGTATTCACAGACAGAACGTGAGACAGAATCTCAAAATTGGTCTTTTCCTATTCAGTGAGGTCCAAAACATAGAGATTTATCAAAATCTCGATATCGAATTTTTGACAATTATAATGCTTTACCTTTAAATACTTCGTATACGAGAAATTAAAAAAGAGTCCCCATTTCATTTCCTATCTTAAATACATCATATTTAGCTTTAAAAATGAAAAAATCTCAGCATTTTTTTCCGTAAGCACGTTAATGTACCGACAACGGTGACATTTTCCGGACATCTTGGGGCAATCCATCTGAAAAGTGATCTTTTCCTGACAACTGTACCAGACCTTAAAAAAGAACGTTTCGATAGAAAAAAATAGCACAACGTCACACAGTTCTGAACCTGATGAATGTAATACTTTACTTTTGACCTTTTGCGAACATGGTACGCTGTGTGGAGCAAGTTACTAATAAAAACTCTGATCGATCCATTGATAGATGAACCGATCTTCAACTGACGCCATGCGATCGGTCACACAAAAAATATTACAGATACGAATTAAAATTCGGATGATAACGATTTTTGAAAATAGTATCTATTTCAAACGAACCGCTATCTCCAGATACAAATAACTTATAAATATCTTTTCTACTATTATTATTTTACCGAAGTGTACGTTCAATGATTGTGAGGTGTCGCTATCAAATTAATTTTGATAATACATAGGTCAAGGCTACAAACCTATGGGCGCAGGAATTGTTTGAGGGAAAAATAGTTTCATTACATAATCGGTAAATGATATAATAGGTCGATCTGCAGCTCACAGGCGCCACAGTGGCAATATTTCTTTTCTAACACGGAGTTTGACATTCAGACAATATTTTTTTCCGGTATGAGTCTATGCTCTATAAATAAAAGAGAAAGTTCTACGCTCTATAAATGAAAGAGTTTATATCAATAATTAAATATAAAAGACTGTAGTGGAATTATTGCAGACCTGTTAATTCAATACACTTACGTATACATTTTTATAAGTTCTCATATTATTGCTCTAAAACTATTAAATTATAGTCCCATGAAGCATCGAAATAAAAGATATGAAATGATAAGTAAAGAAGAAATGCTTTATTAGAACGAGACAGCATTCACAAAAATTGTTGAAAAGGGAACGCGATTAGAATGAATAATTAGTTAAATAATCTGTAATTTTCAAATTCAGCGTATAATACAGGGGTGATTTCAAAACCACTTAGAAATCTGAGAAGCTACTGTGGGATAAAATTCCAGCATGATTTCAGATAATTCAGAACAATAATATAAAACATACAGCCTCAAATAATTTCATTAGCGAAGCAAAAATGTTTTTAAAAATCAATTTATTTTCCTCTGCACCATTTCACAAAGTTATTTACCTTTTTACGGTTTTTCAACACTAAAAAAAATAATTGCTAAAATTAGCTTGCTTTTTTAAGTGGGCAGAGTTCAGTTTTGGTCATTGCTGCATTTATATTTTTCTTTGTTAACAAAGGAAAATATCAAGTTATGGAAGTTCAGTCTAACCAGCAAGCCATTTTGATGTAGAGAAAGACATCTTCTTTAACTCTTCAAGCATTAGGTTAGAACCTGAAGGATCCGGGCCCTCGGGAGCCTCTCCCTCTTAATGAGCCGTGATGGAAGTAGGCATGGGAGGAGGAAACAATCTCCCTCAATACCAGCCCAGACATTGACACCAATGGCGAATCCAGGATTCGGGTCTGGGGGTGGGGCTGAGGTCATACAAATTTTGTATCGTAGTAACGAATGTCAAACCTCATGGCTTTTGAAACCGAAACACTTTAACTTTACAGGCTTTCCTCTCCTGACAATAAGAATAGTAAAGAACACTACAATACTTTCGATAATTAACTGACCAAAAAATGTTTTCGACAGCGCCAACGCTACAAGTGCAAGTGGAATGACTAGAAAAGTAGGACAATTTTCGAGCCTGTCGAGTCAGAAAGCAATGTTGTGGCGATTTTATTACTATTCTTTTAAAATGAAAATTAAGATCAAACAGTTGTAGTGATTTTAAATTAAATCAAGAATTTTGGTTTAGCTCTGGGGGGGGCGGCCGCCCGATAGCCCCCCCCCCCCCTGGATTCGCCACTGATTGACACTGAATTGTGTTGCATTGTTGATCCAAGATTTTCCAAGTGCCAGTTGTGTACAGTGCCCATACCGTCCCTTGTAGATGCGGTTTCGTCCATGAAAAAAACTCATGCTGCGCTACGTCCTGTTGTCTTTCTGTCATAGTGACTCCTCTAGCTAGGGTTAGGGTTGCCTGCCAAGCATTGATACGGGACGTTTAAGAGTTAAATAAATAAAACATGAAAAAAGTGGGTAGGTAACGGTTTATTTTACTAATAATCTACTAATTTTACTAATGGGGTTTGAAAAAATCAGTAAAGTTTAAGCAATTTAATAAAATGAGCATGTAGAATAGTAAAAATGATGCGCGGCTAATACTTTTTAAGCCCAGTTATATTTTAAAGTTGACTTTACTTTCTTAATTATATCATTTTCTTCTTCCACATAATTATACAATTGGAAGAAGTCATTTTAAAATTATAATGACGCAGAGTTTAGGGAGAAAACGGGACAAAAACAGGACGAATAGTAATACAGGACTGAGCAGTGAAATACGGCGACAGTCCCGTATATACGGGATGTAAGGCAACCCTACGTCTAGCCATCAATGGTGATGAGTCATCATTTCTCGCATCCGGAATTTCCGGATTCGAGGCATGAAAAAGTATCCAGGATACCGGTTATATCCAGAAAATTATCAACCCTATAATAAGAAAACGGCATTTAAGTTTCACGCACTTTGCTGTTTAAAACTACGTACTCATTTAAAGAACTAATAAGTTTTATCAGTCCTATTGATTCTTTCCTTACTCAGGTGTTATCATAAAAGCTAGATATCTTGGAAAAAATTATCAGACCATCTTGGACAGTTGTTGAACTAGACGGTTTAGAAATGTCTAGTTCAACAGTTATCGTTGTTATCAGCTAAGGCCTTGTTCCAAGATTTCAAAACCACCTCCTTGATAAATTTCGCAATTCTCTTCACACAAGTCTTAGAGCAGATAAAAGATGAACTAACAATGAAAATGCATTTTAAAAGGAAAAAAATGCTTTTGGAATTTCGGAGAATATAATGGGTGGGAATAGGAATATTTAAGAGTGAGTCGCAATTAACAGCTTTTAAAATGTTAATAATAAAATTCGAACTCTAGATTGCATGAATTTTTATTTTTCAACCACACCTGAGTGAACTTACACCAATGCATGAGAAAACATGTGACAAAAGAATTTTTTTAAAATTATTGAGTTTAAATTTTTAGTTAAATTAATTATTGATGACAGTGACTTAGCGACCCGGGGGAAAGGGTACGGGTATGCAAACCCCGAGTGCCAGTCTTAGGAAGTGCCATGGAGACAAGAAGTTCAGTGCGTTTATACCAGTCAAGTATTTTATACTCAAATACCATGAGGGGGTAAAATAAATAAATAAATAAAATAATACCACGCCCCGGCGCCATTTACCCTTGCTAAACTCCTGATGGCGGCTGGGGGGGGGGGTGAAATAATCAGATATTTCATCACATTTTTTTATGATAATGATGCATTGCCAAAGAATTATTATCTTTTAAATAGTTTTACTTTAAATCGTGTGGCAGCAAGTAATATGGCTTATACAGGGTATTTAAGAAAAGCGTGACAAAAATGAGAGGGTAATTCAGGCATACGATAAGAATCCAAATTAATTCCTCGGCCGCCATTTACTCTTGCTAAACCACCGATTACGGCTGGGGGCGAAATAATTATATTATGCCCCCGGCGCTACTTACCTTCGCTACGCCACTGATTGTCGAAGATTTCCAATTATTTCTTTGAAACTTCTTTATTAAATAAGCCAGTGGGGGTGTTGTTCATCTCTGGATTTCCACAATATGACGCGTTATGTGTGTAACCTCGTCATGGAGAGAAAAGAATGAGATATGCACTGTCTGCACCAATCGTCTTTGATGTCACTAAAATAGGGGTGATATGAAAGTTGGAGAGGACATGCTTACGCGCCTGTCAAAGGACTCCGGAAAAGCCCCCATCTCACTTACTGTGTGTCATCACCCTTCTGGGGAATAAAATCGTCCAAAGGCGGCTCTCTGAAAATAACAGTAATTTGAATAAGTATCCTCTTCAGTTTGGCAGCTTGGGCTCATATTTCGTTACAGATCTATTGTTAAGGTGTCAAAACCAAAAACGAAATTTTATTTAATCTAGTACGCTGAGTTATTATGTTTAAATACCCAAGGACAAAAAAAAGACACACCGTCGAACCTTCAACAGATTTATTCAAACTTTGACGCAGATCTGCAATGTTGGTGTGAAGCACACGTATTAAAACTCGTCCATCTGGCTTGTTGAGATTTTGAGATGTCGCTTCACATTATACACGAATGGACAGACAGTCAACCCGTTGATAACTCCAAAATTTGACACCCATCTTCGATTCAGGTTTAAAAACCATACGCCGAATTCCATCCATCCAAATCAACAGGTTCTGAAGTTTTCGTGTTGACACGGGCGAAAACACAGAGAGACTTCCCGCAGACGGATTTCACCCACAGTTTGGTGGTTATCAATTTTGGTTCAAATATCACATAGACACATTTCATTTACTTAGCTCTTTCTTTTTTTAATTTATCGCGCTCACCGACAAATAGTGACATAATAAGTGGAGATTCATTAAAATATCGAAGTCCAATTATTATTATTTTGACGATTATATTACTTCCTCTTACATATTTCGTATATGAGAATGTAAAAAGAAAATCATAATAATGGGAAAATAATTTAGTATAGACGTGTATTGAATTTTTCTATGCGATGACATTTAACGCTAATTGCCATATTAAATTTTTATCTATTAGAGGGGGTTGGGAGGGGAGGGGGATAAAAAGTGCGAAGAGATAAATTACTTTTTTACTCACTTCTTCATCTTGAGTTTGGGCTTGTTCAGGTTCGTGTTCCTCTAACCGCACTAACAGTTTGTCCTGAAAGAAAAACACAAAGGATTATCAGCAACGAGTGCTTTGTAGCCTGTAGAGGAAACATCGAGTAACGACAAAAATACAAAATAAGCCGGCTTATACAAAATCCCGCCTTTATCCAATATTCAACCATCGATATGGAAGTTTCTATAATTGTCTCGATTCATTTTAAATAGCAAAAATACGTAAGTTTTTAAAAGCTTGCTTTAATCACTTTAATAACACGTAGAAACTACTTTTTAAAAATCAAAAATACAGAGGTCAAAACAAAATCGTAAAAATGTAATGCAGGGGAAGAAATACTCTAAGTAAACTAGAATTTTGATCATATTTATAACACAGGGGAGAGTTACGGAATTTGGACCGTCGCGTCGCCTAGATTTATATAACTTCATAACTTCAATTCTACTAAACATTCGGACCGTGAAATAGGCAAATTATGCTGTAACGATTAAATGGGATGTATGAAATCATTTTCAGGAGAAAGCGCTACGTGGTTACAGTTAGAGAACAAGTGTTTAGTTTCAGGTATCATCAATTAATCATTTATCAAAAGACAATAAGTCCTTACGCTGTTTTAAGATAGTTAGCAAAATAAGTTATTATATATCTTCACATAACAAATTTGTTTGGCTACAATTCACTGTGATATTTTTATTAAAATAATATAAGGTTAGGGGAATTTTTTGCAGTTGTTGTCCAAAGCTCAACTAGATTGGACCACAGACAGTTGCCTAAATGGGACTGTTTAAATCAATGGGATTACTATAGAAAACCACAGGAATAGCTCAGAAAGCAGTTATCACCACTAGTAGCCCCCATAAATTAGAAATGGAGAAAGTAAAAGAAAAAAAATAATAATAAGGACACTAAAGTCATCAAATGTTGAATCAAAAATAACAAAAACTGAAGTTACGTAGTTTTGCATCATTTGTGAGGAAACAAAGGGAAAAGAGGAAAAATATACTGCATAAAATGTCATACTTGGGCATCGTGTGAATCCGAGAATGCATTTTCTTTTTGCTTTAATTGTGATTAAAGAAACTGGTGGTCCAATCTGGGCAACTAGTAGTCCAACCTAGACAATCTGGGCAACTAGTAGTCCAACCTAGGCAATCTGGGCAACTAGTAGTCCAACCTAGGCAATCTGGGCAACTAGTAGTCCAACCTAGGCAATCTGGGCAACTAGT